>NNCF01126228.1:242126-292983 GCA_002313205.1 Laupala kohalensis | reverse complement strand
CAAACATAGAAATCTCTTAGATTGCGGTGAACCTCACCGCTAGGTAACAGATTCATTCGACGTAACATGTTTAATCTGTTACCTAGCGGTGAGGTTCACCGCAATCTAAGAGATTTCTATGTTTGAAAACGAACAACACGTATGGTGGGAACAGTACATGTGGAAAGTCGGAGAACTATTTCTCGTAAACCGAATTATAATAAAAATGTATTCGTTCATATGACGAACATTTACTGACGAAGAACAAATTATTCTTATATAAATAAATAACGATTAACAACATATTATTTTATTCGACAAGCGTTGATTTATTCTTTTGATATTCAACTTAACAATGAATTACTAATAAGTTCTTCTCTCATTGTGCGGCAATAAATAACAGATTACAATGTGTTATGTTATTTCGGTATTTTTATTCTTGGTACAATGAATAACACCGAAAGCAAAAGCACTGCAAGAAACAACTAATGCGAATTAGAATAGTAAAGGTACTGACGAACGAGTACCCTCTACGACGACAGCAAAGATACTTCGAAATCTGTGGGTTTGTCAGGTTGTAGTTTATGTGTCATTCCATACGAGATGGTTCAAAAAAGTGTTAAGTAGGTCACTCGACCATTTAAAAATATTCACATTTGCTCTCCCGCGCATGCGAAAACCAGAACACTTCTTATGGTATTGAGTTTGTAAAAATGTAACAAGTCCTCAAATATGGAGAATACCATATCTTAAAGGAAAAACGATATCTCATACCTCACGACTTTATGGCTAGATTTTGTGACTTTCTCAGTAGTTTATGCTCAAAATGATGTTGTTTGAGTTTACAAACAATTGTCTTACATTTTTCACATTAAAAAAATATTTCTAATGTATTATTTACGTCACGAACGTTGTTTCTAAAAATACATCCGTACCGAAATGAACAGCCATTTTAAGTCAACAGCAATAAATAACAAACCAAATATATATGAAAATTAACCATAAATTATATTTACATTGAAGAACTTCACAATATCAGGTATTTAATTCCCTTAGTTGTTAATTGTTTAGAATTTATTAACTTTTTCTTCGAATTCATCTAACAATTCCCTTGAATCAGAAGAAAATATATCTGGTGATTACACATGTTGACAAATTTATTCTTATTTCCTTAATGACTAGACGATACATCAGTTTTGTTACAATAGGTTCAGTTCACTTCATAACTTTGCTGAAGCGGGCTTGAAACGAATAACTAGTTTGAGTGTCGTGTTGTAAATTATCGCTGAGAACACAAATTGCTTGATGTTGGCGTTTGTTGTCTTATTTGTGATAAATAACAAAGGGGTGTACATCGTATTCAATAAGTATTCTGCTCATTCACCCAATGAAAACTTTAAATCTTTTTCTGGTTCAAAAATTAAAAAAAATTAAATATCTCTTATATATCATTACAAATTATTACACATCATTAATAGATGTTTTAAAATAACATCTTACATATCGTTACAACTAATTATATATTATTTATTTACGTTTATTTATTATTTTCAGCTTATATATTGATAATCTATCAAATGCTTTACCACAATAAATATTTTGTGTTTGAGAATACCCAGTGACTGGATTTGGAAACTAAAATATAGTATTGGATGTCGCAATAAATGAGTAAAACACCCAATCCATGAAGGTAAAATAAGAAATTTCGTAATTTATGGTAATATTTCGATGAAAAATCCAAGTTTAATCTATTTTCTTTGCGGCAACTAGGACTCGAAGTGTGGACCTTGGGTATCGATACGCACAAAGTATCAACCTCAAAGTATCGATACTACTCGGTAAAAATACTAAATAGCATTTTGTGAATTAATTACCTTCATCGCAACAACCCTAGCCATATTTAGATGTAGAAAATAAAGAAGAGATATAACGAAATAATTTGGAAACGGATCAAAATATCAAAATAAATGAAATTTACTTAACAAAGATCGATACTTGGTATCGGATTGGTATAGGACGATTAGTATCAGTACGAGTGAATATAAATTTAAAAATAGGAATGATATTCAAAGTATTTAGTATCGCATAAAGCAGTTTTGTACGAATAACATGCATTACATATTAAGGATCGATTCCCATGTTGATTTTTTTATATTTTGAACATTTTTAATATTTTGAACTTTGGCGCAAAGTATGAGATAATGAAGACGAAAGTTTTAATATCTACTTGATACCATGAATCTGAGCATCGAGTACATAGTACTGAGTATCGAACCCTAAATTATCGATACTTACTAGGTATCGATACTATGGTTTGAGCCCTAACGGGAACTCGTTGTACTGTCAATCAGACGTGTGACCAAAAGTAAAATATAGTATTGGATGTGGAAAGACCAATTAAAAGACCTCTCTTATTGCCACTGCATAGCTTGTACCTTTTATGATTAATAAGGCATTGGATATTGCATCTCAATTAAAATCGGCGCGATTAAGTACCCTCAATCTTTGTTATTTGGTTCAAAATTCAAAATATCGATCACTAGTGCGTCTATCCCAGTAGGTAATACTTGGTCTCCCCGTTACTTCAAATTAAGAGATTTCTTCGTGCCCGCAATTAAAATCATTACTTTGTTGACTTACAATATATTAAACTTTGTTGAATTACAATAAAATATTACCTTTAAAATGTCTTCGCATTTAAAGATTAAATGAATGAATGTTTTGAAAACGTAGCTCATAAAATTAACTCCGTGTAATCTCTGTTGTTGCAAAAGTACAGGGACAATGTTCAATCGAGAACAAGATAATTTCTATGAGATTAAATATTTGGTTCTAGTGGATATTTGAAGAATTTACTGTCTGGACAAAAAATATCAGTGTTTGTTCACACAGAACTCGTGCTTTCGCCAGTCCGGGTGTTCTCCCTCCACGCAATTTTCTTTCGAAGTAACATGACGGTGGCAGATACATGATTGCGGCACTCTGCGGTGGAGCAGCTCGATCGTGGCTCTGCGGTTGCCAAGCGGGGAAGCAATTACTCCAGAAACCTGTGTCTGAGGGGATACCCGTTTGAACAGTTTCTCCTGCAGTATGTACTCGTCAATATGCCACAATGCCCCTCTTCCTATTTCACCGGGCGATCGCCTATCCAGGCCCTGTAGAGAAGTAGAGAATACTCATGGACATTCTGTGTACTGAATCATGCCTCTCAATGCACTTTTCCGCCCTAAGTCCGGGTCATGTATCCTTACGACGCCACTCGCCGCATTCCGCCTACGTATGGGTTGCGCTTCCATGGCTCTTGTCTTTCACCAGATCTCTCTATCTATATCGTCAGATACCCAAATATATCATGCTTGTAACAACGAACAGGCGTCGTGTTCTCTGACACACGTTAGCTCTCTAATCCGAAATATATTCTTCCTTTATTTAGTATGTGTTTCCAAAATTTGTACTCCACAGCAATTAATCTTCCCACTGACGGTGTACCCCTTCCCAGCGTCACTACAACCTTCATACTACTGATGAAATCTTGTTTGTCTCCCAATTGCTCCAGCTTTTGTTCAAAAACCCCACATAGTAGTATCTCATCATCATTATCACTCCATAAGCCATGCTTCACGATATCTGCCTTCTCTCAGTTGGTGTAACGTTATCTCCTGCAACATGGTATTCAGCTTTTCAATTTACTACTCTCTCCCACAGTTACTAACCTTTTCGTTTATTCTTGTGGATGGCGAATGGATGGTGTAATGATTAACACCCCTGCGATCAGAGAAGGATTCCCCTGTTGCCGTTTCCTGACTCGTCACCATTTTTACCTAGCCATAAATTAGTAAGTTATCTTCTCCACGTGTCGGAACACGGTAGAAATATATGCATTTTGATACGGGTCTAGTGAGATGAGCCGTGTAGGTTGTCTGATTACCGTGCCTTCGTAGAGCCAACGCTACCTGGGCAAGGTGGTGTTCGTAGAACCCATTACACTTCTTGCCAAAGTATTGCAATTGCAAACTCGCAGTGCAATACGATAGGTTACGAGCTCGGAATTCAATATACCATACTTAATTTAATGTGTAATCTATTTCTGTAATTGAGTCATATGTTCAATTACTGTTCCTCATCTTATCAGGCATCTACTACATGCGTCTTTTCCTTTTTGTATCATGCTTCTTAGATGATATTCATAAGTTATTGCCCCTGTGTTTGGGAGCAGACACATTCATTTTTAACAAATTTTTCACGTTCTTTGCGTATTTTACTTGTGTCTATGAATGTTTCAAATTTCTCCGTTTTTTCTATTAATTCTTTGATCTCTATGATTTATTTGACGATGTGTATTTTTTTGACATATCCATCTTTAAGTTGCTTGAACACATATATTAGCTTTCGTTCCGTTTCGGACGTGCTCCTATATCCTTCATTAGTTCACGCCACGTACAGACGGACATAGAAGAAAAATAATTTGAGATGTTCGTAGATTAAGGCTATGGATAATGTTCAAATAAATTGTTATCAAAATTAATTCTTCACTCTCCCGTAGACACTCCTCTTGTTTTTATTGTACTAACAAAACTTCGCCTTTCATCATGTGGTGTAATTTCATAATTTCTATCGCCCTCCTTCACATGCATTGCTGCACATACACGTTTCAGCCTCCATCTCTTTCAACTTCTGAAGTTTGTTGTAAAATTCACTTTTTAAAAGGCAGACATTGTAGAGATAGCAACGGCTTGTTTGCTATGAACAATTCTTTTTATTTCAGTGCTCTCTTCCATAATTATTAAGCATTGTGATATTATTTGTTAAAAAGTAAATCGAATATTATAAATTAAACACAAAAACAAAGTAATGAATAAAATGGCGTTGAATAAAAGATAATAGTTTGCTGTGTCGTATTGCTGGAAAACACATACAGAAGGGAAAGAGAAAGGGAGAACGAGTGAGCAAGAGAGAGACACAATTCTTGAAATCCTAAATCATTCAACTTGGGTCGTTTTCTTTTCTTTTCGTAAAAAAAACCGATTGATTTTACACCCATTTTGCATAATTTGAAAAAAAATAAAGACAGCTGTTGGCATCTATAGTTTTTCTCTAGAAGCAACGATTACTATGGTATCGACGATTAACCGGTAGCGTCCAGAGTGTATAACCCCTCCCTCCCAGCTCTCTCGCATCACAACTTAACCTGCTCTGAATGACATGGGCTACTTGCTGTTTCGTATCCTCTAGGTTCCCCTAAACAAGAATCAGAAGAGAAACCGCGGTGAACTATTTTTGCATACTCAAGTCCTCTCAGATTCCTTTCTATTCTCTCTATGTTTTTTACCGAAAGGACGCTGTACTCAGATTTCGATTCCGCAAAACCAAACAACTCACTGTTTGTACTTTCAACATCGTAGTGACTGACGTCGCGAAACATGAAATTCACAACGTGTAATGTTTTGTAAGTAACAATTCGTTTCAATATATCATTGTGCGAATAGAGTTATCTTTATTGATAAATTAATCTCTTATTTTAAATGATGGCTTAAAATTAAATTAGTCATCTAGACTTGGTTTCTATTCAAATAGAACAAGCATAATATTGATTGATCATGACTTGATAACGCTTTAAGAAAGATAAGTAAATGAATTGAAACATTCTCAAAACAATCTCCATTCGTGTTAAATGCTATTATAATTTGTATAATTGTATTATTAATTATTTACACTTTTTAACACCATACATTACAGCATTCTTATGTGATTCCACATTCGAGCGATTACAACAGAAATTGGTATGATTGCAACTAATAAAACTTTAAAAGTAAGAACAAGCCTTCTACCTTTAAAATTAATCTCACCATATTGTTTCTCTCCCAGCAGTTGAAAGAGGGCGGGACATTTTCACCAGGAATTCGAGGCTATTTGTTTTCATTGCGTTTTACTTTCTTTTTTTTTCCTCTCTACTGAGAAGGTCTGCAAAATTCTGATTTAGCCACGCCATAAAAATACTCATAAGCTTCTTCCATGTTTTATCCATCGTATGAAACAGTTATTTCGGGATTTATCACGTTTCAATTTTCATCTCTTCTTCATCTTTCCAGAACGTGAGCGTAGTGCTTACCATAAAGACTTGCCTTCTTCTTGGAGTTTGGTGTTATTCTAATATTTTATGATCTCGCAGATTGGGTTCGTTTAATTGCAGGGCGTGCGCGAGTGTTCGTGTTCGGGACTATCCAGATAAGCATCGAAGGGGTGAGTCGCCTCGAGAGAGTGGGGTGCTAACATTGCTCCGTGAAGAGAGAGAAGCTACGGAAAAATAAGGACGAATAAATTCGGACTCTTCAGGATTAAATATATTCTGACAGGATTGCTCAATATTCATAAACAGATAAATGGATAACATATTCTAATACAGTAATGTAGATACCAATTAAAACACACACAATGGTTTGAAGTGATAGTTACTTGTACAGGCAAGATGGAAGAGTCTGAGCATACTGATTTTCTTGACAGTTCGCTTTTTCCAAGAGTTAAATTACATACGAAGTTATCACTATTCACTAAGAAGTAAACGAAGAAAAAAGGTTAGTTCGTTGAGTGAGAGGGTGAAAGTGTACCCTTCGTTTGTATCGTGTTTATTTTAAACTAATTTCTTAAGATAATATGAAAAAATATTTGCTACGAAATGTGACAAAAGACGCGAATAAAATGGTAGGAAAAGTAACACTGCATTTAACCAGTAAGTCAAAGAGACTGAATTTGTAAGAGACTGATGTATGACCACGTGTACTAGTACTGTTCCTGGTGGAAAACTTTGTTCGACATTTGTGTCAGTTACGCCGGTTTTATCCGAGAGCGTGTTGGTACGCCATTATGTTGTTAAGTTCCGCTTAAGGGGAGGGGACAAAAACACAGTGGGTACATTCTGTGTCACAGAGTTGTTTAGTTAAAATATCATAACACTTTTTTGAATAGATACTGCCCTACTTTAGCTCAGAAAAACAGTTTTGTAATAAAAATAAAATGGCATTATTTTAGTTCATTTTTTAATTATGGTTTCTGTTCTCTGAACATACAATTTTCGTGTTAGACAACTCGTCACTCTCCCACTAGAGTGGAGTTGGTACTGCAACTTCACTGAAGATGTGAAGACAAAGCACACGCCTTTAAAAGACTTTAAGAGAAACCGTCTGCCCCAGTCTTCCTTCCTCCCACGTGTAAATCTCTTGAAACACTGTCCACCAGATCATATTCAGTTCTTCCCTTCCTCGTTAGATGTGTCCGTGAATTGCATTTTTTTTGTTCAAAATACTTATTTAGTGCCTATAAAAATGCATATTTTAACGACATCTCTTTACTGAAAGCTCTTATACTCAAGATCTGCATACTTTAGATTCAACAAACACAAGTTTTGATCGAAATATCAAAATTTCTGGACGTTGATGGCGATGTGAGCCTTAAAAACTCACTGTAAGTTCAGATCAACGTGAGCGTATTTTGAAAAAATGTGCTACGAGGTGTAATATATTTACAGAATCAGTATTAGAATTAACGAGACTCATTTCACTCAACAGATTGCCATCGGGGAAGTCATAAACTGGAGAATAAATTTCACTTGAACACGAAACATTAAGCATTTATCTTTAAAAGCTTGAACTTTTACACGACTTGGCACTTTTAAATATTATGTCTATATATTTTTGTAAAACTGATTATTTGTATACTGTAAATTACGGAATAATTAATATTCTATGGCATATTAGTAAGAAATCTCTACGTATAAAAGTAAAATACCATTGACTGTCTGACTAACTGACTAATCACGAAATCTCAGAAATTACGAAGCCTAAAAACTTGAAATTTGGCGGATAGTTTCCTATTAGTGTGTAGACATTTGTTAAGAAAAGATTCTACGAAAATCCACACCTGACGGGGTGAAATAGGGATTGGAATGTTTTCTGTATAAATACCCCCATATTTCTAGAGTACTCAGAGCGATTTCAACCAAACTTCATACACAGATGACTAACTATATGAGAACAAGTACTATGGGAGTAAGACATCTCTTGCACCCCTGAATGAGAAAGGGATGACATGTAAAAATAATGGAAAAATTCGATATTATTTCGAAACCATTGTTTTCGGTGCCGTTAGGATGGATAAGGAAGTCCCAGATGATTTCTAAATTCACATTGGAAATAACATACTCCTAGCGTACCTGGGGTAGAGGTGGGAACGGAGGAAACGTAAAAATAATAAAAAGACCGACATTGATGTTGAACACATTAATATTTAGAACGCAGAAGAGCAAAGTCATACTTTTAATGACGCCTAAGTTCATTAACCCCATCTATGAGGGAATATACTCCCTTTGGGAGGAGGCAGAAATGAAAAATTGATAATATCGGTATTAATGTTGAGATCATAGTTTTCGGGCCGCTGTAATTACAAATGACATTCATGAGGATGCCTAAGTCCATAATAAGACCACATTAAAACCAGCACCCCTAGGATGTCATGAAAAAATTATCAAACATGACAAATACCAGTGACGAGTCCATAATTTTCGGCGTTGACAGTAAAATACCGATATTGTGTCAGTGTGAACTCAGCCCTCTTGAAATACACACAGTAGTATCACTGGGGATGGGATGGGGGAATGGGTTTATGGATAAAAAATTTTGAAAACTAATTTTAAAATATTTAAAAAATAAAAATGCATCAGACACATAGTTTTAGGGTTGATGAGACATTTAAACGATCAATGTCAGTAAGTTAAAGTTGAGATCAAATAGAAGCACGGTATCTTCAGAGCTGTGGATGAGTAGGGCGAGACGTAAAAATAACTTTTGCGGTCGAGTCCATGGTTATTGTGTATTCTGAGATAAATAATCGTATTTTCAATGACATTATTCTTCAGACTATATGAAGTGCATACATCCCTATAGGTAGGGAAGAGCATAACACGAAAAAGTTTCAAATATGTTTGTTAAGAAATGATTTTATGGACATTATCTTTTAAGGAGCGAAATGGGATGAAATGGGAAATTGGTGTTTGCTAAAAACTTCTTTATTAAATCGGTGATAATAAGCGATTGAGGATACACACCAACACTAACAAACCACCAACATTAATGAATAACATTCTAACTAGATATCAATGGGACTGTGAGAAAGAATAAAGTAGCTGACATTTTACAAAATCCATTGCTGGAGGAGGTAAAATGTCTGTTCAAAAATTCGACATCTATACCTGATCACACAAATAAATATTCAAGCCTGCGTGTTTTTTAAACCGTTGGTTTTAGTCAGTTTGACAATGAATGACATTCTTTTTTTCTTGAATTGCCTCTTGCCACACCGCGGGGTTTAAGATTTAATAGATTTATAAATAATAAAATTAATTGAGTTGAGAGTGCAATTACAATTAAAATTATTTTATTTGATACCAGAACTTTGTAATGTTTGTAATAACAAGGTGAAATTATACTTTGTAATTAAATTGACGTCATCCTCAGAATTATTTTAATAATTCTGCATAATATTATTTAGTACACCTTGTTGAAATAAATTCTTTTAACTGCGTCTGTAAGTTGTAATGTTTCCAATATCTTAATCAAAAGTGTAATTGGCTGAGAACAGTAAAGCACTGCTATGATTGTTCTGTCACCACGAGTTTCACCTGAAATTCACGAGTTCGTAATTATACCCCAAGTATTAAAACTTTATTTTAATAAAAATATTGAGTAGGAAACGGGTTTAATATATATCCAAACCATATTTTCAATAAATATTTATTCATGTAGCATTTAGATTTACAACGTTATACATTTGGAGAACAATGTTTACTAAAGAAAGGTATATGCTCTATTAATTTAAACTAACAGTTTTCGTAGCACTAAAATAGCAATCGCATCGTCCAATTTTACTAACCTCCATAAACTCAAATTCCCCCTCTACAGAGTAACACGAGGCCGTCTGATCAGATAAGGTATTTCAAATCTTTCTTCTTATAGTCGTAGATGAAAGAAATAATTTCAACCAGGAATACATAGAAAAAGAGAGAATTTGCGCAGGTGATTTAAACTTTCGCTTTACTTGAACGCAAAGGCTACTTCATTTGAAGGTCAAAGTATACTTTTGAAAAATATTCAAAAACTGTTCCAACTATTTTATTTTTCTTAAATATACTGTATTCATAGTGTAATTAGTATATGTTTAATCCGCATTATCGGTAAAGTTTGGTATAGATGCAGTGAAATAATTTCCACTCACATCGCATACTTTTTCGTTTACCAATGGTGAGAATCCAAAGAGTGTGTTTGTAGATATGTCACTTTAATGTTATTTTTAAAGGAGAATAGAAGATAGTGTGCATCTCATGTTTCTCATTGTATTTGGAATCTTCCACCCACACGAACGTCCTTAGTCGCGAATTCACATCCAATGACGGTGTATCATTTCGCGGCGTTTTTAGGTGTGCACTGCTTCATTTGCTGAACTTTCTTGTTACATTTTGCTAGCTGTTTCTCACATTTAACGTTCGTGTGTAGATTTCACGCGTTAGGATGTCATATTATATTATTTTCTATCATTGAAGACATTAATTTAGCTCCGTTTTTTATTTTTCCATTATATTGATGGTAATGAGTGATACCATTTTGTTTACTTTTAACTATTGTTTTGAGTTCAGTGCTGTATCAGTTGGAAATGTAGAAATAGTATTGTAAACAATACATTTTACACTTTCAGAATTCTTTGTCAAGAAAGATAAGTAGAGTAACGAAATAGCAAGAAAAATACAAAACACTCAGACGCAAGTATATTGAAGAAGTATTATCTTTAAAAGAGTATCACATATTTAAACAAAATTATTAATAGATGCAATTAACTTTCTTTAATACAACTATGAAATTTAAAGGAAGAGAAAGAGAGAGAGGGAGAAAGAGAGAAGTAGGAGCAAAGAAGGAAAACAAGAATCTGTGGTTCTATTTCACAATTTCATTTGAATAAATTAATGAAAGAGATTTCAGTTTTAGTTATATTTGTTGTGATCTAAAACACGTAATTTTGTAATATTAATCTCGGATTACGATGTTATATACTGCACGATTACAACCAGTGTTATGCTGTAGATCATTATATTACTAGAACATATAATTTATTAGTTCCTTGAGTGGTTTAATGTGATTTATAACACGAGAAATAAACTTTTGTGTTATTAGTTCATATTTTAGACAAACGTTTTCTATATTTATTTAATTTCTTTTGACATATATGAAAAAATAAAAGAATCACAAATTATGTGAAATTACGTTAGACAATACAAGTGAAGAGGGAGGGAAAGAAAGAAAGATAGAGAGAAAAAGTAAAGAAAAGTGAGAGAATGAAAGAAGGAAAGAAAAACAACGCGGAAACAAACAAGGAAAAAAAGAAAGAAAGAAAGAAAGAAAGAAGAAAGAAATGGAGGGAAAAAGAAAGAAAAAAAGAATTAAAGAACGAAAGGAAGAGTAAAAGAAAGACAGAGAAGAGAGAAAGAAAGAAAGACAAAACGCGGAAAGAAACAAGAAAAGAAGGAATGAATGAAAGTAAGAGAGGGAATGAAAGGAAAAGAAGGAAATAATGAAAAAGAATGAAAGGAAGGAAGGAAAAAAGAAAAAGAACGAAAAGGAAGAGATAGAAAGAGAAATAAAGAAAGAAGCGATAAGAGAAGAAAAGGAAAGAAGGAACGAATGACAGAGTGAAAGAAGTAGGTATGAAGAAAGAAAAGAACCTGTGGTATTAATATGAGTTAATACATTTCAATTTAATTGGAATAAATAAAAGGGATTTGTATTTTTTTATTTATTCATATCTGAAACGAGGTTTTCATATTATTGATCTCTGATTATTTTTTTAGGTTGCACGATTACTACCAAATTGTTATATCGTGAATAAATATGTCACTAGAAGGTGTAATTTATTTGTTCCTTAAGTAGTTTTATATTATTTATAACTCGAGAATTAAACTTTTGTATTATTAGTTCATGTTTGAGACAAACGTTTTCTATATTTATTTAATTCCTTTTCACATATATGAAAAACTTAAGAGAATCGCAAATTATGTGAAATTACTTTCGACAATACACATCACTTGTAGGCAATGAGATTTGATTTCTTTACTTCACTGTATAAATATAAGAAATTATAGGAATATTTATAAGTAATTTGTGATTCGAATTATACCAATTCCATACGATATCTTGCAATTATATTCAAATTCTGTTAAAAACTATATTTTATCACAGTATTACGCAAACGTTTTTTACAGAAACTCTAATATCGTTTACATTGCCTATGAAGACCTTGCGAGACAACGAATCTCGAGATGTCGTTTAAATATAGAGAATGGTAAAGTTTATTGAAGTCAAGAATATACAGAATATTTTTGTTATAGAAGTCCAAAATGTGTATAATAAAAAAATACAAAATATTTCTTTAATAGCGGTGTAATGAAACATTTTCTCTCGTTACGATTTACCAGGGGGACGATGTCTTCTATTAGTCTGCCAAATATGGGAGCCATTTCAAATAGACCTACGATTGGTCGAACTAAAGTTCCCCAGTCGAAGGGGAAGGAGGAGGAGAGAGGTGTTGCAAACTTAACAAATCCAAAACTGGTCAGAGCGTGGTACTTAGAAAAATAAATGGGCCCGTTATTATTTTCAGTAGTGTACCAGAAGTAAACGGGAACAACTAATTCATTTTACAAAAACATCTACATTACTAGTTTACTTCCGCATTAATCTTGGCTTTTTATTAGAATTCATTAAGAACCTCCGTGTCTTAGTGGTAGCGTCCTCGCGTGAAAATGAAAGTATTGTGCTCTGGTCTTAGTGACTATGCTGCCTGAAACCTAACGGCATGCTCGATTTTCCCTCTTTCGGTCTCGTACGCTGCTACGCTAGAGGTAGCGCCTACCACAGTGCGAGAGATCAAGTATTCGATCTCCCACTTGTAGGGGTTTCCAGATGAGGATTTTGCTCTCCCACCCCATTCTAATCTCGCTAAGGCCCCTTTCCCAACAAACAACACCTTTTCTCCTCAATTCCTTCACTAAATGCTCGGTCAGGAGGAAAAGTGTCGCAATTAATCAAACATTTTTATATAATAATAATAATAATAATAATAATAATAATGGATTATATTCACCCCTAGGAACGTGGTTCATACCCGGTGGGAAGAAAGCATTAGCTGAGATAAAAATACATTATAAATTTTTTTTTTTTTAACTTCAACTTGGTTGAAACAGTGTCCCCCTATTATAAATTCGATCCACTACCTGTCCAGGTAAATAGAAACACAACCTTGTACTGGGATAAGCAAATCATTAAAGATAGAACAGCAGATCATAACAACCCAGACATAATATTAATAGACAAACCTAAAAGAAAAAACTTTTATTATTGATGTAGCTGTTCCTTCCACTAACAATTTAAAAAAGACAGAACGAACAAGAATTCAAAAATATCAGGCATATAAGACATAAATTTAAAAGATTTGGAAACAAAATGAAGTATCAATTATTCCCCTCATAATTTCAGCAACTGGAGTCATTTGCAAAACACTGAAAGGGCTTCTTGCAAGATTACCATTGACTAGAAATGTTCTGCTTGAAATGCAGAAATCTTTTAATTTACAAACATGCCACCTAACAATGAAATGTCTTAGTCTCGACTCAGACAAAAGTTTACTTCCAGCTTGGAGTACAAGCCCGCCCCAATTACCTGTTCGAACAGAGAAAAAACAAGTGCACAACAAAAAATAATAAAACAATGTCTTTGGTTTTGCGTGACTCAGACCATAAGGTCTGCTCTTTCGTCTAATCATTTAAAACGTTTATAAAATGTTACGTATGGTGCACTATTGTCCCGGCCTTTGTGTTTTTAAGTTAACGCTATTAGAAGGATTGTGTTTAAAAAATGGAGCAACTAAGTGAGTTAGTGTAAAAAAGATAATTAACAGTAATTCTCGACAAACAGTGGAATGTTATAAAATGATTCGATTTGTATGACAAATAACGATTACTATCATAGTAAATATATCCCCATTAATAAGATTGTTAATATGCTTTAGAATATAGTAAATTGACTAAAAGTTTGGTTTCAAGAAGTGAGTTAATATCTTTAAGATTTTATTTTATTAGTAGAGCATAATCTTAAACATTACGATGAAATAAAAATACTTATCAACCTGCAATGAAGCCAATTTAAAAGAAAAAAATATAACATGTTTTATTTTTACTTATTCTTTATTTTCATTAGCAAGTGTCGAATTATTTACAATTCTTGATTATTCTATATTACTCGGACTCGTATTCTCTTCAAATGTAGCTTCTTGCTACGTTTACTTCATAAATTTCCTGAAAAAGTATAATGCCGCAACTGTTATTACATATTTGTACAAAAATAAAATTGTGCTTGATTTAATTCGCACAAATCTATTTATCAACTATGCTAATGACTTTGATTTATGTATCGTAATTTGAAGTTGGCCTGGTGTTGCAATGAAACGCAACAAACCACATCTACCCTCAAATGGATACAGGTTGGTCCCATATCTTACACAATAAAAATGGAAATACTATTAATTTGATGAATATTATGAAGATGGAGTATCATTAATCAGTGGAGCCATTAATTTTGTAGTAGTGTATTATTTCTAATCCTCGTGTACCAACTGATATGTCGTGATTTTTCCAAAACTCATTCCGTCATTAGCTCCTTAAAATATATCCAACAAACCTTCTCTCTAATCTCTTTTCTGGAAGATGATGTGATTTTAATACTTTTTGGGGTTTTAGAGTCACATAATTCGCAAAAATAATTGTAAGCGCATGTACCTGCAAAATCAAAATTATTCTATGCTCAATATCATACGTCCTAGATTCGCACTTGAAAACTTTCTTGTCCCTTATTTCAACATATTCTGTTAACTATAAACTTCAAAATATGAATTCAACTCTTTATTACATCTATCTACATCACGAATAAGTATCTTTCAAGAAAGTAATTTACGTAAATTACTTTCAAGAAAGTGATTTTCGATCACTCATAAATCATTACAAACTTCCCATATTATATTGATGCGTATATCATTTTCTGACTTATTTTATTGTTGATATTTCTATATATTCTTTATTCTTTATTCCTTCACTTTTAATTTTCTGAATTATTTGGAACCAATTTTTTGACATAGTACATTTTGAAACCTTCGCGCAGCAAATGAATACATTATTTCTCATTTGTCTGAGGTTCATTCTGTTGTCCTGTTAAATACTACGTATGTGACACTTGACTCCGTATACAGTCTCCTATCGATATCTTTTTTTCGTACGTATCGTGGTGCTGCCCCCTCCTTTCTTCTCTTTCTTTCTCTCTTCCTGTCTTTCGTCAGCCCGTGCTTGATGAGGCACTCCATTCTCACTCCCTTGTGCTCTTCTCAGGCCACTTGTGCTCCTCCCTATAGACGGCTCTTCGCTTCATCAATTATTTCTTGCAGTAACCCGAGAAGAGCTGGCTGCTGCCTTCTGCCACGCTGCCTGCTCAGGTCATCGTCAGAGACGTCGTTGCTGGCAGCGCGTTCCTCGTAACAATGTGTTCCCAATTACAAGCTCGGACGCCTTCGAGGCGTTCATTACCGCTAACCGGTTACCGAGAGGTAACGACCGCGTCTCTTCTCCACGCACAATGTGTTGCTTTTTCTTTCCGATCCACTTCAAGTTCTCGAAGATAATAAGAGCTGCAGTTAATTAAAAAGTTTGGCAGACGCAGATGATTGTGGAAGAGAAGAGAAGTTCATTTTTGGTATAAAACACAACTTTCTTTTGTTAATAATAAAACTATATTTTCCTTAGTGTTCGATGATAATAATCTATATAACTTGAAGATATTTGATTTTTGATTTCCGCTGGACCTTCAATAGAGGTATTTGTACGTCTTCAACGGTTATTCATCTAAAATACAGACAGTTTTATCAAAAACCAAATAGAAATACAAGTATTTCAACGAAAGAAAATTCAACACATTAATTATTATATGTTTAACAAATTTTACGTATTTTCGAAATATTAACTTCCATCTTTTTTCATCGTACACTTATACTCATGAAACATTACTGAATCACGTTCCCAGTTCACATGACCAACATTGAACCAGTTAGCAGGCTTACTACATAAATTGCTCTGTGCGTTTATGTATAACAATATTTTCCGTTATAACGCCTCTTTACACCAAATATTCACAGAGATCCAAACTACCAAAGAAAGTTGAATGATTTGACATCAATAAGAAGTGAATAATTTTGTCCTCTATATACCCTGACTTAACACTTATTGCTTGACACGAGGTACATAATAATCAATCCATGTCCACTTTTAACAACAATGCAATTCAATTGTTGAACAATAATCGAAGTCCAAAATTAGCACACATTCTCCTCTTGTACCCCATAAAAGGGGATGCTATGAACATATTATCTAAGGCAACCCTTCTAATCATGTACAAAAGCTAAAAACGGTCTCTCAGCACACGAACATAGTACTCTCTAGCCTGCCTCCATGCTTCAACGTCCCACAAATTCATCACGAAATTAACCTCGTAAACAACTCTTTAAAACATCTCCTGACAGACACAAATTTTTTTTTATTTTGCAACCACACCTGACAGCTAAGGACTTTACCCAGCACGGTTTTCACCAAAGATTCGAGTCTCTCCTAGCTTCACATCTGACCTCACATCCTCCTCCTGCCCCTTCACCCACTCTTACACATCCTCTTCCGCCTCCTTCTACTCTTACTTCGTCTCCTCCTCCTCCCATCACACCTATTTCCCTGTTCCCGATCTTTCGCCTCCTCCTTCCTCATCCCCGTCACCTTCCGCCCCCATACGCAGCTCCAACTTGTTCTCAAGAATACGATGCGGTACTCCAAAGGGATAATAGCGTTCGAGTGCAGTTTACGGGCTTGATCTGGTGCTGTCCAAATTCGTGTTCTCCTCCACAATCTAACTTCGATTCTGTTTATCGAGAAATGCAAAATTATTGCAAAAATAAAATAATTATATTTCATCATAATATCCAATCCCTTTCAAACAAAATGACATACATTGAAATTCTTGTACACGAAAATCCATTCGTTTTGTTGTTTCACAGAAGATTGACTTTCAATTAACAACATTAATGTTACTTTTATTTCTAATTATTATTTAGCAAGTTCTTGCTGTCGACAAAATGTAAAAGGAAAAATTCCCCTCGGAGGTACGTGTATATACGTTCGTAAGAATATTTTATATTCTCAATTGTCAGGCTACGAGAACTTCTTCGTTGATATTGTGTTCAAATTTTCTGCAGTTAATTTGACTGACAGATATTGTTGTTCTATGTATTTATAGGTCTCCTCAATCATATCTTTATATATTTTTTCGGAATTTTGAAATTATTTTAAAACATATTCCATTAAAAAACACAAAATCTAACATTGTTGTATGTAGCGATTTCAATACAGATTTCCTGAGTACATCCGATTTCGCACATTCACCCATAAATCGATCCAAGAATCTTATCGACTCCTTCAACCTTATAACTACGATAAACGACCCCACTCGCTCCTCTCGGGTTCATCTTAAACGTTGCAAGATCACATTATTGTGTACAATGCAGAGCATACAGCGATCAATTTACTGAAGTATGGACTGTTAATGATGAACTATAACCACGTAAAATCCTCTACATTTTTACAAGACAGTTCGACGCCACAAATTTATCCATATTTAAAAACTACTTGCAGGAGGAAAGTTGTAATTTTGTTTACAATTTCCAAAATACCACCGATAAATTTAATGTATTTTTTTCGATACTCCTGAAACAATACAACTCCAGATTTCCAATAAAATTTAAGTTAATTAACACAAAGAAATACAACAGATGGATCACCCAAGGGAAAAGGATTTCTTCCAAAAACAAAAGGCCGTTTATACTATCTTTCAAAACTCTATAACCAACCACCCGAATTCCATGATTTTTTTCCGTAAATATAAGACTATTCTCCGAAAACTAGTTATGCAGCTTAAGTTATGAAAAATAATAGGCATATACTGAAATTGAACAACGGTACTAAAACCATGCGGAATATTTTAAAAAATTACACGTCACCTGAAAATAGCAAAGAAACATTTCCCTACTAAACGATGTCAAAATCGTATCAAATTCACAGGAATTTCAAATATGCACAAGCGCAATTGTATCACTTCCGAAACTGACACCAACGAAATCATGCGAATCATCAGTTCATAAAGAAACAAATTTTCAACAGGTATAGATGATATGCCTTAATTATTGTTAAATTTTCGTCCCTCTTTATATTCAATGCACTCATAAATATTTTAGTTCTTTGAAAGAAGGGGTGTTTCCTAACATATTTAAGAGAGATAAAGTGAAACCTTTATACAAGAAGGGAAACAAATTCAATATTGGAAATTATCGACCAAATTCTCTATTACTCACTTTCTCAGATATCCTTGAAAAATTGCTCTGTAAGCGTCTTCTGGGTATTTTATCAAAACATAACATTCTCTCTGATGATCAACATGGTTTTCGGAAATCCTTTTCCACTACCAGCGCCATATTTTTTTCTTAGACGATATTACCACTTCTCTTGTCCATGGAGAAAATCCTCAAGGTATTTTTCTTGATATATCTAAAGCATTCGATGTCATCGATCATGAAATTATCATTTCAAAATTTCACTCTTTTGGCATTCGTGGACTTGCACATCAATGTCTAAGTTCCTTTTTAAAAGACATGTATCAACAGGTCGAAGTATCATATACTAAAAATAAAGTACTTCAGCTTTGCCTTTAGTGAAACAATGTCACTTTCTGGCGTTGTTTCTCAAGGTTGAAATCTCTACCCTACATTCTTTTTGTATGTAAGCGACTTGTAATCCTCCACCTCAATATGTAATCTTTATCTCAGGTTTACCTTTCGTTAAACGCATCACAATTAATACTAATACTAAACTAGTACTAATACAAAGTCCGTAGGTCTCTAACAAGACAACCTCTAACGGAATTGTCACGTTGACAATCTTAATTCCAAATTTAGTACATTATGTTACACATTCCGAATCTTAGTGAATATTGTTAGTTCACATGTTTCCCGTTGCGTATATTTTGCAAAAGTACCCCATGTACGATACAGATATCGTTTCTTCTTGGGCAATTCTTGTCAGAGCGTCCAAACTTTCAGAATTCAATAGAGGATTGTTCGGATAATTGGTAAATCTCAACCCCGAAACTCTTGTAAACATTTATTTAAGGAATTAGATATTTTAACATTTCCCCAACATTTATATTTATGAAACGGTTGTGTTTGTTAATACCAATTTACTGAAACACCGCCCTTACTTCATTCAAAACAGTCACGTTCACAAACACAATACTCGCAATACGAATAATATTCATCGTCCTAGATTGTAAGCCACCCTTTGCCAAAAAGGACCATATCATTCGGGAATCGTTATATATAATTTTCTTCCCCAAAATATAAAGGAAATTATTAAATTGTATCTCTTCAAATCCGTTATTAGAAGCTACCTATTGCACCAGTGATTCTACAATGCATAACAATTAACTGATTCTAATGAAAGTTAAAGTTGTCTTTTTTTATCACACCATTGTTGTAGCACTTCCAAAATCTGTTGATTTGAAAGCTATTTTCCTGCATGCTTGTATTTTTTCTTATTATTTTTATATAAGTTTAGTGTTATAGGTACTCAACCTTGGCACGGTTGCGTGTATTAATTCTGTAGCCCCATCCTGCCCTGGGTTTTTCTCCGTTTTTTTTTATCGGGGAGAGGCGGATTTATTATACAGACTCACTAGGATCTTGTCTACAAACGACTTCCATTGAAATAATAAATTTCGAATTTAGTGTTATTTAATAGTTATGATTTCTAAATTCTTTCCATAGATTGATAATAATACATACTTCTGAAATAACTTTGTGTTTTATTAAATATAAATTTGTTTTTAGGTTTGCTGAAATTTATAATTATTCTACCAATGCTGTTAAGTCATGAGCTTTCGTGAAAATAGTTGTGCCAATGTTGTCTCTGAGTAGAAATTAAACACGCGACAGAAATAATTGTTTCCCATACGAATTAAATGAGAGCTTTCTTTACTATTGTTTTATTCATACTAGAAAATTTAGTTTATTATTATTTTCCATTTCTATTGGAAGGTAGTTCATTCCACATTAGTAAATATTTAACGTATCTAAAATATTTTGTATTTTATTTTCTGAAACTACACAAAACATATCATTAACTTATCAAGCATAAAGGTGGAAGATTTAATTCCTCAAGACTAACTACCATTCCATTTATTTTGAAATTATATAATTATTGAA
Source organism: Laupala kohalensis (assembly GCA_002313205.1). Taxonomy (NCBI): domain Eukaryota; kingdom Metazoa; phylum Arthropoda; class Insecta; order Orthoptera; family Trigonidiidae; genus Laupala; species Laupala kohalensis. The sequence continues at coordinate 272,571 of NNCF01126228.1, read as the reverse complement.
TGGTAGCTTGATGGTGCAAAATTCTTTTAATATAGCCTACACATCACGCTCATAAGTTTCGTTGAGAACAACGTATGTAATATAATTTATATTCATATTAATATATTGATAATCATCGAAGTACTACTATTACATACAAATTCGCAAATAAAACAAAATTACAAATTTTCCTGCTATTGTGATATCAAATTTTCCTGCAAATATAATGACACGTCCATTTCTTTCCGGATGGTGAAGGTTTTAAGAATATCTCACACAAAGATTTGAAGTTCCCTTTAATATAGTGGCATAAGTATTGATTTCATACTTTTCATTTTATGTCCTCTTTTCTTACTATACATTGATTAACAGAATTGATTAACTGTCCGTCAGAACATCTGAAAATAATGGTTGCACGAAACAAATGATTTGTAAAAAGTATGTTATGTGTAAGACAAAGCGCTACAAATATATGCTAACTTGTTCTAATCAGAATTAATTGCAAAAAGAGAAAAACGATTCTCCTCACTTCTATCATAATGAAGCCTAGTCGCAGGAATACGAACATGATCAATATCAAAAGGAATAACAGACATATTCCAAAATATCATAACGATAAGGTGTATTGGCTTAAGTATATTATCTCATCTCACTAGCCATGTTCTTAATCTCGACTCTATAATTACCACAAATAGTTTCAATATTATAATTATTTTCTCTTCAGTTTTGTACGGAAAAAACTAAAACAAACACTAAAATGTATTTGTGCTGACAGAAATTTCTGTTTCTTCAGACAGTATTTAAACTATCAAAAATGTATATTTCCGCAACATTTCGATTATATTTTTTGAAACCATGCTTCAAGGGTTGTTTACGTACATTAAATATATCATTTAGTGTTTTACTTAAAAAACTAATACGTTAATTTAAATAGATTTGACACTTTAAAGCATTACGCACTTTTTTTCCAATACAATAATTTTATCGTATTCATCTATTTGATACTGGGGTATTCGTACTTTCAAAAAGAGCGTTGCCCCGTAGATGAGATTTTTTCAGTACATTTTATTAGTTCTACTGAGCTTCGTTGTGAATTCTCAACGCTTACTTCACGGATTGGTATATCCACTCCACATATAATTGCGAAATTTTGAACAATTAATAAGGTTCGATACCACTTGAATCCCTTTTCTTCCTCACATTAACACTGAAGAGAGTTCGTGATTTCTCTTCATCGAGTTCTGTGCATGTTTGCAAGAGCGAAGTGTTACGGAGAGTGCGACGAGTGCAAGCCAAAGCACCGAAGTGAGACAAAAGATCACCTCATCGCCGCCGCCTCCATAACCCTCGCTGTGGCGCCCGGCGCGGGCCACTAGTTAATCGTGCCGATGTATGCCCTCAGCCCATGCCCCTGTTAATGTGTTTTTAAGCGTGAAACGATCCGTTTTGAGCGTCGGGGAGGGAAGTCGGGCCGATGGTTGGGGGAGAGAGGGGAAGTGGGTGGCATCATCGCATCAATCACCGCTATCAACGCCCTTTTGCCCCATCCCTGAGCATCCCCCTCTGTTCTCCAATCCGCCGTATTATTTACATTGTCATGGAGTTTGTGGCGATAGCGCATTCCTCCTCCCACTCTCACCCTTCCTCTCGAGGGCATTGCATTCCGAGGGAAGATCACACAAAGAGAATGAAGAGATGTGTACACATAAACACGATGGACATCCTCACATACGGAAAGAATAACGATTGTGTAATCCAATAATAGTCTTATACAAATAGTTTTCGTATCACAAAGTGTAGATATTATTTTTATGTATCTTGTGAAAAAGAGAACGTGAAAATTATTCGGAAAGTCTAAGATGACCTAATCAAAGTCCAAAACAAATTTGGAGCACGTTAACAGATGAATCACAGAGGGTTGGCGAGATACAGTTTTACAACTCCTGAAAGTAATATTACCAAGGAAAGAGAATAAGGAAAATAAAAGTAGGGTGGATGTGGTACAAGAGAAATATGATAAAATAACCATTGGGGAATCGGATGAGATGGTACAAACTCTCAGTGTGGGAAAATGCCGAGGATTTGAAGGAATAACCAATGAAATATTAAGGCAAGCTACTTAATACTTCAAAGGAAAATGAGGAAAGTAAATGTGTTCCGTAAAGGGAGGAATGGGAAAATAAATGATCCAAACTCGTATCGACCGATAACTCTCCTACCATGCTTTGGAAAACTATTTTTTTTAAATAAATGAAAACTTCAAGACTTACGACCTTAAACGGACAATCAGTATATATTTTGTGATTAAAAACTCACAACGTTTCGACTTTCACAATGTTGAAGTCGTCAGGTGGAACAACATTATAACAAGAACAGAACAACTGAACACGATAGTAAACACAAATATAATTATAAAATATGTTTACAAAAAAACCTAAACAACACTGATTGGATAGAGACCAACCATTTACTAGATGTTCACTAATCTTTATTTTGACGAGGGCATTCAACACAAGATGCATTAATGGTTTTAACAAAGTGAATGAATTAAATAAAAATGAAAGAAATATGAGAATAGGAGTAGTCCTTGATATAAAAGGACCTATCAATAATGTCCCTGGAATGGAGTACTGCGGGAGCAGCTTGATAATAATATTAATGGGTATTTGTACAACATATAAGAAAATTATTTTGAAGAAAGAACTTACTTCGTAGAAATAGGCGAGAAAAAGATATTTTGGGAATTGAATAAAGCTTGCCCAAAGGGGTCACTTGGAGAGCCAATTTTAAGGAATATATCAATTAACGATCTACTAAGAACAATTCGAGACAAAAGCTTCAAAATATTAGCATATGCAGATGATATTGTGATATTTTTGTACGGAGAGACTCGGAGAGAAATGGAGATCAAAGGAAATAAAACCGTAAAAACATTGGTGCACTGATCATAATTTAGATATAGCAGCAGACGAAACATGTGCTATGGTTTTCGAGACACTAAATGTCGAAAAAAAGAACCCACTCTAAAACTACGAGGAAACAAAGTTAGAATTGCAAGACTGCACATGTATAAAGTAGGACAAAGTTGTAAAATTTCAAAAACATATAGCTTAGTTACAAAATATGATTAAGAAAACGGTAAAGAGACGGAGTAAACAACATTTAATGTTGGCAGGAAAGATCTGTTGCAATCATAGAAGATACATCAGATCTGTTGCACTGATACTATGGATGTGAAACATGACAGAATACTGATGAACTGCCACCAACGAAATAAATTATCGAGAATACAGCGTTTATGCTTATTGTGGTTAAGTACTGTATCCACCGAAGCTCTAAATGTTTTGGTCGGGATGTTTCCTACAGAGAAATTGATGAAAATTGTAGTGTTAAGGTCAGTCATGCATCAAGAAGGACAAATAATAATTGATGGAATGATAGTTAGACGCGAAGAGAAAGGATTGGGACGGAAAATAACAGAGATCTTACTTCAAGCACGGCAAATAGAATGGGATGCATCATCTAAAAGAAGGGATTGTATAAAATGATACCAAAGGTGACATACGCGGAAACAAAGAGGAAATGGTTTCACCCAAATCCTGAAGTATCGGAATTTTTCACAGGTCGTGGAGATTTTAAGATTAATTTAAGGAGTCTTAAGCTACTTCGTGATGAAATATGCAATTGTGGTCAAAATCTATAAACAAGAGAGCTTGTGTTTTAGGATTGCATCTTTTATAGGTATAAAAAAAGAAAGGTATCTTAGGCAAATGAAAACTGAAATAGTGGTCAATACGTTAGGACCGTAGATGATAACAACGGAATAACAATATAGAATTTTCAAAGAATATATTGACACTAGAAAAAAGATAAAAATGGAATGAAAAGCAGGAAACACAAAAACGTCTACTTTAGGGACAGGTACCTTTAAGTGGTAATTGGTTGATGAAAAAGAAAAAACAAGAAAGAATTCAAGTACAGACTGAAGCAAGAGACAAGGAAGACAAGAAGATGTCTGGACGGTTTAAGAAGAAAACAGAAATATAAATGTGAAGCAGGTGTAGTCGTGGAATGTCATCAGAAGGGAACACAACCAGATCGATTTAATGTTTATTAATGAATAAAAATGCCAAGTATTGTGCCAGAGTTTACACAAGAGAAGTAGAAATACCGCTATGATGTTTTTTAGAAATTTTTATTAATTCTAGAATATTTAATGTTATTGCATCAGTGAGATTCGTCGCAGAAATTGCAAAATGTAGGTTAAGATCGTTTACTGGAATATTCACATCTGATGCGGATTGACATTACCTGACATCAAGATTTTGGAGAGTTTTCCACTGAGTTTTTCTATCGAGATTTGCTCCAAGAAACTGATGAAAATAATTAAGCCTTAGCACTTTCAATTTTGCTAGTTACTAAATTACTTAATTTTCTCCAGCAAGTTCTATTACTGTCGCACTTTGTACGTAAGTATATGTTATGAGATACAATCATTTCATTCATCAAATTTCGTATTTGCTAGTATCTACGGAGCCGGGGGACGGATTATCCGAGAAGTTTTCAACGGCAGATACTTGTTTATGTGCTGAGTAAGTAAATTCGTAAATATTTTCATTTTTCGATTCAACGAGTTTTCTTTTTACACGAGTTCCCACTGAAATATCGTTACTTCCATTTGAAAAGCATTTGCATCAAAATTTTTGAAAGCATTTGCATCAAAATTTATTATTTTTTGAGTTTACCTGAGAGATTTCAGATTACACGTGTATAAGACCATGTTTTGATATACTTGGAACGGGTGTCTGTATGCGAAGTAGTAATGTTTTGATATTGGACACAATGATATGATCAATCCACGTTTCGGCCTCTCTCGAATGATATGTTGCTTGGAGTGGATGATTCTTTATATTCATACTAACAAAGAAGTTTAAGAAGTGAATAGCTACACTTGACTGACTTTTTTATTGCACTGAAGTTAAAATCTCCCATTGTAATAACATGTTCATGATGACAAACAAATTTCGATAATATATTTAAAATACCGCCAATGTTACTAGTTTTAGAGTACATTATCGATAAAGCACATTTTTTCGTCAATAGTTGAATTCCAATTACCAGATATTCTAATATTTCATTTGTTTGTTTTTGGATGAATCTATGTAATGAATGTCGTCTCGGAGAAAAATTCCCACCCCACCGCCACCTGATTTATCACTCCTATATCTATCCGCGCGAAGAACTTTGTAATCAGATGTTGCAACCAGTGGATGAGATTAAGCTTCCATTCATCCACGTTTCGCTACTATACAATGCATGCAATTAACGTTCGGAAAGTATGTAAGGAACTTCCTCATGATGAGAGATAACAGACTGAGCATTAATGTGGGCATCAAAGAAAGAGTGTTGGGATGGATTAGTGAGGATTGCGGCACTCTATTATAGGGCAGGTAACGCTTAAGCTGATGGATTTTGGGGAAATATGCATATTGGTCACATTGTCTCTCTATATAAGAGATGTCACTCTCTTCCCACAACTCTCCAAGGGGTACTAAAATTCCCTTACCCCTACAGTATTTTTCCAAAGTAGTAAGTCATGTATGCACATTGTTGAGTTGAAATTGCTCCGGGCGTTAAACAGTCATGCTGGAACACATATATACAATCATCAATTTCCATAAGGGTTATTCTCCGTAAAAGTGGACAGGTAAAAATTCAACGATGAATTGATTTATGCTTTCGAATTTATTCGCTCTATCAAAAAAAAAAAAAAAGAAGTGTAATTTTTTTGGTTCCAACATTGTTTTCTCGACAATAAATTGCAATTTTATGTTTGCAGTGAGTTCTCGGAAAACTTCCCCCAAAAATTTTCTTAAATGCTTATTACATGTATTAAGTAGGTTAATAAGTCCGTTGTGTTTTTTCATACGTTTAATATACATTTAATTGCATAAATTACATAAATTTAAAATACATAAATTGCACATAAGATAAACATAAGAGATAAACATAAAATAAACACAACAGGTTAATACTCAACAATATTTTCTCCAGCACTATCTACAATAGTCTTCCAACGCTTTAGTGCTTTTTCGACTCTACACCTGCAGAAATCTGTTGGTATTTTGTTAAAGAAGTTGTCAAGGAGAGACAATCGACAATGAGTAATCAAACATACTCATATAGCAGACCGCTAATTTTTGTGGTTTTGGCATAAGTCACCCATCTTCCCAAGTTTTAAACATTGGTCACTGAATGTGGATGTCGGTAGTATTCCACTTTATTTACTTGACTTCTATTTTCTAAATTCAAAGCAACACTCTCTCTCTCAGAAAAAAATGACATCTTCAATACATATTGTAAATCACATCACTTGAACTTTAAAAAATTACAGACAATAAAAAAACTCATAGCCATCGGGGTGCCCACACGCAAATACAATACACTGCGGTCTTACGCAACTCCCCAATATTAACATTACTTCTCTGATAATATGAACCCTTTCGAGGTCAAAATTTGGAAGAAAGAACTTCTAAAATTTTAAATTGAAGGCTAAAACACGTCGTCTTAAAATTCCAATTTTTTTGAAAGAATTGAAAGAATGTAGTTTTTTTTAAGTCTAAGAGTTTTATGCATGGAAATTCATGAATGGTAAAGATGTATTTTCCCATTAAGGAAGGGAAAGTTAAGGCAAATACAATGGTTGTAGTATCATCAAAACACATTATAAAATATAAATTTTTATCTTTCACTCATGTAAATATTGGAAAATATACAATTTCGCAAAAATATGAAAATATTTAGGAATATTTTATTAAGAGTTGAGTGAATTTAATTTTAATAATTTATTAAAAGTAAAAAGAAATAAGGAAAAAAGCAAAAATAATGGGCATGACTCTCAACTTAAGTCTATGAATACCAATAATACATTTTCACTCCCTACTTGAATAACAAAATATTCAGTTCCAAAATAAGCATCACGTTATACTTCAGGTTCTATGTAAACTTTTGAATAATTGACAATACATGAACAGACATCACATTATGTTATGTGTCATATATAAAATATAACATTAAATACTTTTCATGCTTAATCGATTTTTGGTAATACAACATTACTCATGAATAATTCAAACTGACGAGTATGAGTTTTCTTTTTAGAATGACACGAAAAACTGTTTTGAGTGTAACATATATGAAACGAATAATTCATCAAACAGAATTTCGATCTATCAACTGGTTCCCGACCTAAGAATTCTGGACTAACACCTTCTTCTCACTAACTAGAGGAACGACTAATTTCGTTCTTGGTAACATATCAGCAACACATTATTCTGCAAACATAATTTCGATATCTCTATTGGTTCCGCAGATGTAGATGTGGATACTCCAGCTTAAGACTTAAGCTGGAGTATCCACTGTTTCTCGCAAACCACAAGACGGACAATTTTTTTTCTTGCTCAACAAATTATTATGTAGGTCCGAGGTTGTAGCTATTAAGTGGCTACTCCAGCTTAATAGATATTCGTTTCGGCGCCCCGATAAGGGCATCCCCGATGCTTTGTAAGTTCACAACCAATCCACATTGCTGAGAATATACCCCTAGCATCTCTGGGATAGGGATGGGAACGGGGGTGGGTAAATGTATAAAAAAAGCGCCCGATATTGGTGTTGAGTACATCATTTCATACGACGCAGAGGAGCAGAGTTACATTCTCAACGTCGCTAGAGTCCACGGTCATCCCCATTCTCGTTTTGGGGAGGGGATAAAATGCAAAAAATAAACATAATGACTGATACTATGGTTGAGATCATAGTTTTTGGGGCTGCTGAAATTAGTTGCGGCATACCCGAAGACTATAATTCGAGTCCATAATTTTCGGCGTCCATGAGTGAAAACGCGATACCATGTAGGTCTAAATTTAGCTCTCATGGATGAAAGACATCCCTAGCTCCCTTTGCATGTGGGTGGANCGATTTTTGGAAACTAATTTCAAAAAAAAAAAAAAAATTGCATCGGATTCATAGTTTTAGGGTTGATGAGATGTTTCAACTACCAATGTCTTTAAGTTCAAGTTGAGGTCACATAGGGGCACGTTATCTTTAGAGCTGTGGGTGGGAAAAGGAATTAGCATAAAAAAGACCGACGTGAGAGTCGAGTTGCCTATGTATGTTATGAGATGAATAAGCAAATTTTCCATGATATTATGTACCCTTAAGACCTCATGAGGTGCACGACACTCCTGGAGGTGACGGTTGACAAGAGTATGTCACGAAAAATGATCAAAAATGTTCGCTAAGAAAGTATTATACGAAAGTTGCAGTGAATACTATCAAACTACCAACATTAATGGATAAAAAGCTTATTGGATATAATTAAGAATGTGAGAAAGAATAAAGTTACAGACTTTACAAAATTCGCGTAAAGTTGCAGGGACTCGGCTAGTTTAATATATGATTCTTTGACGATGAAAATATTCACCTCCATAGGGTTACTGAAGAAATATCAAAATCTCATTAACGCAAACGGAATGGTTTAAATGATTAATTGTGCGCGTATAGAAGTATGTGGAAACTCGATTGATTTTCCTGTCACTGTCTTAAACGTGATTAATAGTGCGCAATATGTGGGATTTATTCATGCATTTTGGTCACTATAATACAAAAAGTATTTGAACAACGCCATCATTTCGGTCATATTTATTTCTGGGGTAAAATAAAAATGGAAAATTTTTGGAGTGTATTATGGCCCACCTCAGTTTTGGGATATTTTTCCGCTTCCAGCTTAGGAACTTTTGTGAATAAACTTATGTGACATGCTAGATTACCCATCTCAGAGAAATAATCTGACATTCCTTTTCCAATAACTTTTTTGGTTACAGAATATTGATTATCTTTGGACCATATTACTAACACCATCTGGAACCCGTTGAATTGTGACTACGTCATTGATGATTATTTATTCTCTATGAGTAAGAATTATGCTTCCGAATTGAGTCTTTGATTTTAAATCTGTATATGCTCTTCATCAAATTATCGACAAAACACGAGTCGAGTAATTCGAAACATCATCTCCAGAAGAGTAAAAAGAACTAGGAAGTTCTTGAAAACATTTACTTTCCCTTTCCTAAAACGAACCCTTTCTAAGGGCTCTAATGACCTTGACGTTTGCGAACCTTAAAGCCCCAAGAAGAAAAAGAACGTATCCTTTCTTAAAACAATCAAGTACTAAAGGCGTCGATCATTTACTCTTGATATACTTTTCCACATTTTTAATGGATTTCTGTTTCTAGCGAAGATGTATAAAATAACTTCTTATATTGGGATATTTTAAATGTAATGTGTGTAATATTAATTTATTTGTTTAATTAATACATGAAGTATTCATTTATCTTTGGTTTCTATGTCGTTTCTATCTAGCGGCACAATCAGGCTTCTATCAAATTAACATTGACGATAAAAAGGATAAGTCCTATGGTTAACACAACATGCCCATGTTATAAACAACGTCCAAACATTTTTTCTTCCCCAATCTTGGTAAAAAATTCATGAACTTTATTAGTCTTATTAGGAGTGAACTGCTTTATGAAATAACCAAAACTTCTCCATATATAAACAATAGAAATTTTTATTTAGCTTCTAACTGGAGATATAAGACGCTGCAATATTTCGTAAAATGTTAAATAGGAAGACTCCCAAACAAATTCTTAATATGTTAAGTTTTTTTTTTGTACTTTATTTTCATCTTTCTAAAATCAAACAGCTCCTAATATATTGTTGTATCTACAAAAGCAGTAATATAAAAGTTATAGTAGTAGAGACCATTTTTTTGCTCTACATTTTTGACTTATCATCTTTACTACTTACTGCATTTTCCTGGACATTCTTAAAACTTACTTGCACTTAAAGCATACGTTTTCTCTTCGTGATTTACCTTATTCATAGTGTTGATGTAATTTCTAGTTTTCATTAAAATGAAGTCGTGTACGAATATTACATTCATAAAAACATTGTTCCTCTCTTTCGGCAGGAAATTACGTTCTATTAATGTGCAAGACAATAATAGCAATAGAAATAAGAAATAATAGCAATTTCCAATGTATTGAACAAAGCACTTCCCACTGTCACCAGGCTTCCAGTACACTCATTTCTTTAGCACTTAAGCTTAAAACAAGCATTCGCACGGATAGAATACCAGTGGACCTCCCTACAATATTTTATCTTCCTGCCACCAGAATGCGTGTTGAAATATTGACTTTCCCAATAGCGATGAATTGAGATTATCTATTTCTCGGGAAAAGAGAACGGGGATAATTTTCAGTATGCTATAAAAATAGACGAAATCCATTAGTACGAGAAGAAGATAGGAAATTAAAATCAAAGGATGTATTATAAACTTTGGAATCATGCTGGTCGATAAACATTTCTAAAAAGTATTTGATGAAATAAGTTAAAATAACGATTTATAAACCGCAATGAGTAAGAATGAATAAATATACCATAAAAAAAGAAAAAATTATGACGCTTTACAAGGTGATAATAGAACCGATATGACTTATTGGTCGAGAGATGGGTGTCATAGTTTTCATTAAAATGAGGTCATGGGGGCAAGATACGTATAGATGGGAAGGAAATAATATGTGACACACCATGGATGGAAAGGAAGATTAATGGTTGAATGATGGTTGAATGTTGACTAATACGATGCGAAGTTGGATTTAAGGAATGAGATTCGCACAATATTTTACCGGTTGTAAATTGTTCCTCAGACTAGGAAGTAGTTGGAGCAAAATGAGGAAATAACAGGGTACCGGAAGTAGACGAATAGACGAAATGTTGTTCCAGTTTTTAAAAATTTATATCGTTTTAAAATCTAATTGAGCGAAGACTACATCTTGTTGAGTGAAGAAATTAGGAAATATTTTTAAACCTAGGTAAGTTCTTCTATTATGTGATTTGTATCTAAATTAGATGAGAAACCACATGTAAAGCTTTTGTCATATTTCCACAATTGCTCGATGAAAGATGCATCATTAATTTTAAATGTTATTAATATTCCACATTTTTACGATGATCCTTCGCTGCACCAGCAGACACAATTAAATGCTGGCTAATGCTCCATCCAATTATCCTTTCAGACGTTTCTCTTCAAATATCAGCTAGTAACCCATTACCACCTTACACTTTTCCAATAAAAATTGGCCCAATCTTCTGTCGTTGCCTTAGATGGGTGTAAGTTATGTTGTGCCGTCGCGTGATTCAGCCCTGAAGTAAACACATATGTTACGTTTGTCGTCACCGCAGTTGAGGATTTTTCTTGGTTATTCAAAATAGACAAATGTGCATAATCACGCTGAATAGCGCCAAAAGAATACAATGTTTATACGTGCGAAATAATGTTTATTGGCATTACAAATCCAAAGCTTGAGAACAGTGGAAGCGATTTCAATATACACTTTTTCTCGGCTGAGTGAAATGCGTGGAAACAAATAAAAATATTTATTTACTCATGAAGAATGACAATGATTAAGAATACATAACACAATCAATTTCTAAGTTGCTCGATTTGATCAATAGAGTGATAAAGTAAGACGTGAAATATACAGGATTCACATAACATCATATGATACCAAATGCCATACATAACCATATCCACAATACACTTGTGTTTTGCAGTAAGAAGAATACCTGTGTCGATAAAACAGTTCATAGTATTTTGTTTGGATTACTCGCTCGACTCTTAATACGAACATTAGTCTCCCGCAAAGATGCACGTTAGTTCATGATGGAACAAAGGCAACTGAAACTTCTTCTGTTCCGGGCTCTTTGTCCCATTAACAGTTTACTTCAAAGTCGCAAGAGCGCGTCTCTATCACGAAGCGCTGCTTAGCGAATACTGATAACACCCACTCTAACTCTCCATATCTTGAAGGAAGTACTTTGATGCTCGTAACCAATTGTAGATCTGCGTTGCGTCGTCTCAGAAAGACTGCTCTCACTGACCAATATGTTCTCCCCACCTTTACGGGATTTGTCTTGATGGTATACTCGAAATTTGAATGTTTGAATACAGAAGGTGAAGTGGTTTTACTTCTGGTATTGGTGTAAATTAGTGTTTTGGCTCATTAAATCTTCATTAGTAGCGTTGGGTAATCCTAAAAAGATCAGTTACGAGGACTAGGCAGGATCGTCGACATAATGTCCTGATTCGGATATAATAACAAGGTTAACCATTTGAGCGTTCAAAAAGTACCTCTCGTTCAAAAAAGATTCGTATATTCAAAGATACAATCTAAACATGAGCATCGTTAATACTGCAGTACTTGCATGAAATATTTGTAACTCGAGTACTATGATATTTCATTTTATAGTTTCTTCTTACCAAAACTTGGTTTTTAATCGTTATCTTTAAATATTTTTAAAAATTATACAAGAAATGAAGAAGAATATTAGGTAAAAGATATTTTTTTGTTAATACAAATCAAAAAATATTCAAATTTTAAAAAATGTGTAACACTTTGGATTTCATTTGCAATGTGAAATACTGCTAGAGTATTTCAAACCTTCAAAGAGGATTAATACTAAATATCGGGATCGGGATTAGAGAAGTCTTCTCTAATGAGTACTAGTGAGGATGGTGAAGGTGCAGCAATTCAAAGTCCATACAAGAGATAAAATACACGTATAATTTGCTACGAAAGGTAGCGCAGAGTAACTGTCTGGTTACACGGATGGTGGCTGAATGCCACGAGGCGAGGCCATCGAGAAGATTTCTCTTATTTCTACCATATGGCGATAATCAGTGACATTTCTATTCGGTGGAGGCAGATGGCATCCGGGTGGGCACAAAAACGGGTCATTCAAATTAACCTACTGTGACAGTTTGAGAAGAGCATCAACAGAGCTTCTGATTCTCCCTTTTCTATCCTAAACTACATACATGTTTTCTACAATTATGAGACTTCCTGGAGTCTCTGCACTCTGCATTCAGATGGTTCTCTCGGGGTTTACCACGTAGGATAACAGATACAAGAGTCATCTGCTTGAGGAAGGAAAAGCAACAATTGCAATGGTAATCCAGACTGAAATAAAAGCCCCAAAATATAAGTACTTTCACTTTGAGCGTTGCCACTTGACTAATTGTGTGCTGGTGGTTTGGGGAGAGGGGAGGTCAACGACCACTCAAGATCGTGCGTTTTGAGTACTCAAAAATTGAAACATTATGGATTGCAATAGTAATCCACTCCAGTGTTAAAAATTCAACTTATCATTGAGAATTTAATTCATAAGCGGGACCGAAACCAGCGACAGAAGAGGGAAACGGTTTTCAACCAAGTCATTGTCCTCAATCTACCTCAACCTCTGGTTAATCATATTCTGACATTGATAGGCTTCAGTGTGGGGATGGGATTCAGTGGATACCTTGGAGTCAAAAATTGTCGGAATGATTTTGTTGTTATGTCTACATCAATATTCCTAATGCTGGTGCATGGCCATTGATTCTGGTTTAAAGCAACGCCATCATACTTAATTCTCCACGCTATTTTGCTGCAGAAATTATGTGAAATTTTTATAGTTAATGAAGGAAGTTACACTGTATTACAAAATAAACAATATTAACAGAACAAAGATGAGAACGGTATACAAATTATGTCACGTAGGTAGGACAAATACGAGATATGTTATAAAGAGGAATACAGGATGTCGATGATCGGTCGCCTCTTCGTGGCAGAGAGGAAAACATCACAACAACGCAATAACACCAGATGCAATGGCCTCGAGACGCTGAAATAGGTAAAGAATGTAAAGTTATGTTAAGAAAGGAGTTTTGATGTGACAGATGTTGAAGGCAAGACGGTCGAAAACCAATGGACCAAATAATGAAAAAAGAAAACGTCAATGAAAGTCACACAGTCACATATTTTATTAATGAATCTAGGTGAATTAATAATATAAGGAACAAATATTACGCCTATTTGTTGAGCCTCAACGAAACGCAGCCACAAAATACTATTAATATCTGTAATCAAATGCTAGTTACACAATGTATCAAAGATTGAAAACAAGTTGTTTCAGTATTATCCGACTACAAGATGTAGTTTCGTCAAAGATTGTTGAGTAGGGACATTGGAGAATAGGCATACTATTTAGTTTGCATAGATGTCGACCCCTACTTGAAGTGTGAGCCTAATAATGACATACAACAATTTGAAATACAACAATAATAAAAGAATTTTAATCTTCCAGATAAGTAGGTTCTACAAGAAATTTCTGCAAGAAATTCAGTTATAGGTTCCTTACTAGATTTGGAATGCATGCTATTCTTGAGGAAAGTGCTATTTAAATATATTGAGATTATTGACCAAGAAGATTTCCTCGATTTTGTGAGTAAAATTTACAGTAATGTGCGGTTACGATGAGATAGGACGCACAAAACAATACAATGAATGGTTGATCAATAATAATATATTGTTTTCGTAATATGTTGGGGACCTGGTTTTGGTCCAGTGTAAAACTGAAAAAATCAAGTGAATCTTAAAAATGAAAAATTTGCAAATATTTCTCTAAAGTTCTGCGATAGATTGACAAATGTCTCTTTAGAAAATAAATAATGGATTACAACAATTTGTGGTTGAGAAATGCAGAACGTTTTTATGCAGCGAGTACTGATCTAATCGAGTCAGTAAGCTATTTTAAACCTATCATTTACGAACGGAAATGTGTGAGGTTTTCGTGATAACACTACGCATTTCTGTGAAGATATAAACAAATTATTTTATCAATTGAGGTTCTTCGGATCAAATTTCATTAAAGTATGAAACGGCCGGAAAGACCAATTCAGAATTTCAGGTGACGCTGAGTGAATTTAGCTAGTACAGAATGTTTTTACAAATTCAATAATATACGCGACCAAGCTTCTTTCAAGTGAAAGTTAAGTAAGAAATTATTTCAGTAAAGTGATGAATTTGAATTGTTAATACCGTCCTTATCATTCGCGGGAAATTTTCCGGTAACGAACGGAAAGATAAACTTTTTGTTTGTTTGTATCATTGTATGGAGTCGATAATAAAAGATTTAAAAAAATATTTAACATTAATTCCCTTTATACTTTAACACATCCTTCCCATAGTACATTTAATACTCAGTAATTTAAGTACAGTTTTATATTTCTTCGTGTTATATTGTTTCTTATTGTTCATTATTTTTCTTTGTACTCAACCTTAGCACGGTTGCGTACATGAACTCTACAACTTCATTCTGACCCTGGGTTTTCTCTGGCTTCTTTCGCTCAGAGGCGAATTTACATGTCGGTCCACTAGGCTCGCGGCAGCACATTGGGGCGGTTATATCATTATTATTGTTATTCTTTATCTAGAGTTTTGAATGTTTATTAATTATGTTAATTTAGTAATATTTTTGTAATATTTGGAAGATTTAATTTTAGTATGTACTTGTAAAATAAATATTCCTTTCTATTCTACTGAAAATGTATTTGTTGATTCTGTAGATATTACCACCAGAAACTAATTATTTTTGTTTTTATATTGGGGGTTACATGTCATGATTTTGTCCTGGGGTGTAGAAATATTTAATCTGGAATTGTCCAATGGTTTTTTATCATAGTTGATAAAATTCATTGGGACGGTTACTTGCTTCTTTCCGGAGAGTAAATGCCCTCATCATGGTCATATCCTGATTAAAACAGATATTTTGACTATAATTTTTTTATCATGTGTAGTTAAAAAAATAGTATGACCCACACATGAGTCTCTAATTTTATTCTACGCTTTACACAAATTATAACTAGAAATATATAATATTATGTTTGCTCCACACGCCTCGTGTGTTATACCGATCCCTCTTTTCAAAACAAATCTTCCACAAGATAGACCTGTTGTATTTCACACTTGTCCCACAAAACAGAGCCCATCAACAGTGTAAGTTATGACACCCAGGCCACCAGCACAAACAAGCGACCTCATTCTCAGAAGCCTAAGTTTAGCTACATGGGTGCAATACAACGCAGCAGTGTAGGATTATGGAGGTAGCACTTCCTTAGGTCATTGGAGAAGGGCTGAGGGACGCTATGAGAGAGTGAGGGCTGCCAACGTAGAGAACTAGGCGTATATACAGCTCTTGAAAATTCCAGGGCACGCAAAGTGTTTACAGGGGGCTATCTGCTGCTCCATAAAGTGAAGAGCACCATGCTCCGAAAGCCCTGACTTGTCGGGTCAAGGCCAGGCGTGGTGCCAACTAAACAATATGCACTCTATCTTACTAACGGCTCTGTTAATAAATATTTTACCAGTTTTAGTTTTTCTATCAACTATATTATCGACAACCTCCTTCATTGACTTTCAATTTGATTTATATTTATAATAGAAAACCTCCTTCATGGACTTTGAATTTGATTTACATTTATAATCTAATGACTATTATTTAATGTTCCTTGTGTGAAAATGAACATAAATTTCCTTGAATTCGTTTCAAATACAACCATATCGAAGCGTTTCAAATACAAAACATTTATTTTGTATCAACTTGAAGTACAATTTCCACCAAACTCTTTTCGTTGATATACAAAATATGTTAGTTAATTATTTTTTCCAACTTATGGTGTATTATGCCAAATTTTTTAGAACTATTCTAAAAAAGAATGTGTTCTTTAATGAGCGGAAGGGTACACCTACCGACATAAACTCTTACCGACAAATATTTTTTAATTATCGTAAAGCTAAACGATTCATCCTTTCTACTTAGAAAGGAGATTTTCGATGTGAAGAGCAGTTAATAGATTTCTTGAAACGTGGTGGCAGAAATACGGTGGAATTATACGTTACTATATCTCTTAAAACTGGATTTACGCTGGAAAATGCAAAGAATTGTTATTTTTATAATTTGAGTACAAAGCACACATTGTTAGAGTTTCTATTGAACGTTTCACGTCTTCATTTCTATTAAAGTTTTCCAATAAATTTACCTCATGGAGTAAATATTTCGAAATCTCGTCTTAAGAAACAAACGTATCAAAACATTGAACACTCCATCCATCCCTCACAGTCCAAGGCCGAGTGTCGTTGAGTGGAGCGCGCGCGCCAGGCATCAGGAAGTGCGTGTCCGTATGCTAATTGGGGGAATATTTCATTCATAAACCGCGGGCTGTGTAAAACCGTCCGCTTCTGAGCGACGGGCGCGCTGTCTGTATCAGCTCATACATATTGCATGCGGCAGACACTGCCCGCCATCGTGGTGTCCACTCACCTCCAACTCCATTGCAAGCCAGCGCTCGGTGCAATCACAGACTGTCTTTGTACCGATCAACGGATTTCTGATGGAATCTCCCAAAACACTACGTTCTATAGGACCATGAAGTCAACTAGGCTCAGAGGATACAGCAGGATGGTCGGTCTACAAAGCTTGGTTTAGATATTATTGGCATTTCCCATACCTTAAACAGGTATTAAGGTAAAATGAATGACATGGCAACTATTTTTGAAATTTCTGAATTTTATTCAAAAGAAAGAATAAACGATTGCCTTTCAACTGGGAATATAATCAACATAATCAAGGAAAATGTTCAACTAAAACTGACAAAAAACTAATGAGCCCTATACCATTCTTCCAATGCTTAGTTTCAATTTAAACGGTATAATTAATGATTCATAGGTTTTAAGACACAATAATTCATGAATAGGTGTTACAAATAAATACATTTATTGTGAAAACAAAGAACAGCTACAAACTACTTCTTCTTTTTCAGCAGCAGCAGCACAACGACCCTAGCTGAGTCTTCGCTGTCTCAATCCCTTTGCCTCCATCTTTTCCTGTCCTGTGCCTCTCGCTTCCACNACGTCGTCCTCCCACCTTTTTCTTGGCCTTCCTCTATTCCTCGTCCCATCTTGCCTGCTATCAAACACTTGTTTTGTCGCTCGCTCCGTGCTCATTCTTGCAAGGTGTGCAACCCACTGTAGCCTAATTGACTTCACAACGGAGACTGTATTTTCTTTACCACAGGGAGCTATTAGTTTATGATTCATCAGTTACCAGTACGTGCCATCCTGTTCTTTAACGGGTTCCACTATCCGTCGCTGTATTTTGCATTCAAATACAGCCAGGTTCGAGCTTTTTTTATGAATGTCCATGTTTTGCACCTGTAAAGAACTATCGGTTTGATGATAGTTTTATATATCTTATATTTCGTATTTATTGACAGCAGTCGCGAACCAATTAAATGTCTTAGAGTCCATTGGCATCAGTTCCCATGACTTAGTCGTGTTGTTACTTCTACCATCATATCATTGTCGACTGAGGATAGTTCCAAGATATATGAATTGTAGCACTGTTCCAAAATTATATCTGTCGAAGCTTATATTCTGGCTGATCCTATAACCACTGATTATACTGGATGTCATGTACTTGGTCTTCTCTTCGTTTATACATAGACCAATACCTTCTTCTTCCTTTATTAGTCTAACAAATTCTTTCTTCACGGCTAGCACACTTCTTCCGACCACACCAATATTGTCAGCAAATGCTAAGATCTGTGTGGATGTGTTGAATATTGTTCCGCTCCGGTTTACGGATAGGGCTCGGATGACTTTTTCAAGGCCCAGGTTGAATAATAAGCTCGGAAGGTAATCGCCCTGTTTCAGTCCAGTTTTCACATCGAACTCCTCCGTGTCTCCATTTGAAGTTCTGACTTTGCTTTTTGTGTCTGTGAGTGTCATCACGACGAGTCTGATCAATTTGCTTGGAATGTTAAATTCAGTCATTAGCCAATACAGTTGATGTCTGTTCACCGAGTCGTAAATCTGTCTAAAATCTATTAACTGTTGGTGTGTTGTTTTTTGGAACTCTTATGTCTTTTTCAATATTTCTCGTATTCTGAATATTTGGTCTGTGTCGACATATTGGGCCGGAACCCGCACTGGTAGTCTCCCACAGCTTCCTCGACATATGGCTGCAATCTGTTGTATAAAACCTTGGCGAATACTTTATATACAACATTGAGCAAACTGATTCACCGATATTTGCTACAGGTTGTTCTATCCCTTTTTTGTGTGAATTGGGATAATGACACTTAGCTTCCATTCTCTAGGCATTTCTTCCTGTTGCTATACCTCCTTTATCAGATCAGTGATCNGTTCTCCAGGAACACCGTATCTCCCTGGAACCTTATTGTTTTGAAGCTTGCATATCCCCTCTTTTACGTAAGTATAAGTTGGTGGGGTGATGGGACTGTCGTTTCTGCTAGTATCAATACTTTTCCCATTTTCTCTCTTATCGTTTCTGAGTTCAGCAACACTTCAAAGTATTGCTTCCACCTTTCTGAGACAAGCTGTGGAGTTCCAATAAAATTCCTTCTTCATTCCTTACTCTGTGCGAGTTTAGTTGGAATTCTTTTCGTGATCTATTGATACTCATGTAGAACTTCTTTGTATCGTTCTGCTTATTTTGTTCTTCGCGTTCAGCTTCATACCACGTGTTCTGTTCCCTTTTCGTGACATTCCCTACTATTTATTGCGCAATAATCATCATAGTTTTGTTAAGTACCTCAAACAAGTGTAGCACAGAGTTGGACATTCCGCCAGTTTCTCAGACAATTTTTCTTTGAACTTTACACTTATATAGCTCNGTTCCAAAATTATATCTGTCGAAGCTTATATTCTGGCTGATCCTATAACCACTGATTATACTGGATGTCATGTACTTGGTCTTCTCTTCGTTTATACATAGACTGTCGTTCCTCTACAACTCTTCACGTTTATCACACTCTAAGCATATTTTATTTCTATGATGCAGTATTCGATTTGATTCTTCTTAATGTCATCTAGTTCCAGGTTATCTTGTGAATGTCTTTCCTTGGAAACTGTGTGCTCCTTATGACTAAATCTCTTACTATTTGCAAAGCTAACCAGTCTGGATTCATTATCGTTACATTCTTCATGTAAACTATGAATTCCCGTCACGTTCTTGAGGTAGACCTCTGAACCAACTTGAGCATTAAAATCGCCAATGACGATTTTGATATCTGTTTATTATCGTATACCGTTTCCAACTGGGCATACAACTCGTCTTTCACTGCTTCATCTTTTACTTCGGTCGGACCATGTGTGTTTATTGGAGCTAACTTTTTCCCTTTTAGATTGACTCTGAGGGTGCACAGGTATTTGTTTATTGGGGTAAAGTTGCTTACAAGGTGGTCTATTTTCTTGTTGGCCAAAAATCCAGTACCAAAAGCATGTTTATTGTCTGTTGTACTACTCAGGTAGAATGTGTGCGTTCTCGTTGTATGGACCCCACTGGCTGTCCACATCGTTTCTTGCTCTACAGTTATGTGAATATTGAGATTGCTCACATCGCTGAGTATATTTTGTAGAGCACCCAGCCGGAACAATGACCTGAAGTTCCAAGACGCAATTCTAATCATGTCCGGTTTTCGTTTGCTAGGTCGTCTCCCTTTGTTCGATCCAATCCGAGGCAAAGTTTGAGCTTCTAGAACATTAAGTTTTTATGGGTAGAGTTGTTAGCTCTACGCCAACCCTTCTCCTTTATCCGGGTTTGGAACCAACAACGGCAGCTTCTGAGGCACTCGATCCCCCCAGAATCCACCGCAGGCGGAGTGTGAAAAAAGTAGTTACAAACTGCGTATGACCATATACAGGACAATAACTAATTTACCCTCCGGAAGCAAGCAAGGGACCATCCCATCAATTCCAGTAAAGGGTCTCAGGCAGAGATGAATTTCAGCGTACTCCTAAGATAAGAATACAGTAGTTCGCTATGTATATTAACAGAACATCCAAAAAATTGACTAATAAAACACAAACAATATATTTCAGTGGTACGTATTATTATAAATTATTCGGAAAATTTCGTTTATAAATCGTACTTATTAAAACAACACTAAATTCAAGATTCATTATTTCAATAGACCGCCGCCTCTAGGCAAGAGCTCTACCTCTACTCGAGGGAAAACCGGAGAGAAACTCGAGGGCTACAGAATTAATGTACAAAACAGTGCCAAATTTAAGTACTAAGCTTATATGAATAATAGGACACAATACAAGCAAGCAAGAAATACTTATGAAATTTCTAAAATAAAACAGTAATAAATAAATTTTGAAAATAATACAGCAATGGTGTGATAAAGTACAAGATTTTTATTAAAATCAGTAACTTCTTTTATATTGTAAAAGCAATGGTGTTGTAGGTAAATTTTTACCGCGGATTTAAAAAGATTCATTTTTTAATGTTTTAGGCCTATAGGAAGGGAATTATATGTAACGATTCCCAAATGATATGTCCCTTTTGGCAAAGAATACTTGACGCTCTAGGACGATGAATAATTTACCTATTGCGAGTTTTGTGATTTCGTGAACAAGACAGTTTCGTATGAAGCAATGATTGCACTTTAGAAATTGGGTCTTAACAAGCACAAACGTTTCGTGAATAAAAAAGCAGCAAAGTGTTAAAAAAGTTAAACCGAATAATCCTCTTTTGAATTTTAAAAGTTTGGATACTCTGAAAATTTTGAAGGAAATTCTTGTTCGTTGTGTGATCTATCTATTGCATTTCTTTGGTTTAATTAACTTGCATTTATGGAAAATCTAGAGTATTGTTTCAGGAATATTGAAAAAATATACCTTGAATTTACCGTTCGTGTGTAGGCAATTGTTAACGTCATTTCCTCACGCATGTAACCAAGTTTCCTCACGCAAGTAATATGTGAGTATATATAAATTTGTGTCGTTAAACTCTCTTGGAAATTTGAAGAGGATTTTATGTGGTTTCAGTTTATCATTAATAGTCGGTGCTTGAGCATGGTGATCGCTGTATCCCACGTAAAACACTTCAGAGGAATACGAGCTTTACATTGTAGACAATAATCTGATCTTGCAATGTTTAAGATGAACCGGAGAGGTGAGTAGGTTCGTTTGTCGTGGTTATAAGGTTGAAGGATTCGATTAGATTAGTGAATCGATTTATGAATGAATGTATTGAATCGTATGCACTCAGGAAATCAATATTGAAATCGCCAGATATAACGTTTATAATTACCGTGTTGTAATGATATTTTTAACAAAAACATACAAAATAATATTATGGAAAATTTAATAAGTGATTGTGTACGCTTGACTAGCGCATGGCCCGCTCAGTACCTTAAATGAGAGCCTTGTGCATAGAAGAGTTCCAACCATCCAGGGTGAGATAATGGGCATATCAACTTCTCGTGAAGGGGCAACGAAATCACGGAGATCTATCTTGCAGCCTATTGATGGAGACAGATTGACCTATTGACCTTGTTGACGTGAAATTCGTTTACCAATATATCTGGTTTGCTACCTCCAAATCTGCAACCTTTTTATTTTTTATTTAAACCAACAAAGTTTTTATTTAGAAAATCTTTTTGTTAGTTTGTATATTAATTTCATGTTTTCATGGATATTTTTTTAATTTATATTTTGATTACGTGTATTTTAACGGTAATTGTGAACTTTGAATAATGATATTTTGAAACGCGTTTGTTCTAGTGCCTGCTAAGTTTGGTTAAGTGGTCTGCATCGAATAAAGCAATAACATTTTAGTAGGAAATAATTATAACCTAAATACCCACATTTTGAAATGATAACTGTTTAAATTTCTTTTGGAAGATGTGGTCAGAGGCACAAAATAATGTGAACCAAGGTTCAACATATAGTTTTACTTTGGATTATTCGACGAAGTTTTTTTTTATTTTTCAAGGTAACCGATAGAAACTAGGATTGAGAAGATGATTGCGAAATTATCTTCATCGTATGAAAAAGAATAGTTGTGGGGAAATAGATGAGATTTTTATCGTCTTATCTCTTCTATTTGAACGCCTCTAGTAGTGCAGTTACCCTTCTACCATGGGAAACGGTGCATGTACGAAATTTCGATGAGTTTCGCTGTTGGTGAATGTCCTCCCCATGCGTCACCAAAGATTGAGAAAATATGAATTGTAAACCTTTTTTGCTGAAGACAGACGCAGGTCACTGCTTAAAATTTCCTTGTATTTGTCAGGCATCGCCTTTGCGTTAGTTCAGATCTTCCGACTACTATTGTAAAGATCCTATTGATTCCCAATAGTATGCTGATAAATATATACATAAAGCACACTTATCGTATTGTACTATCTATGTAGGTAAGTAAACTTTCAGCTTAAATTTAATGTTAATCATGCTTTATTATGAATATTTATCCGAAAACAACAACTTTATGCCCATACTTATTTATGTCGAGAGTTAGGTAGAGCACATCGAGAAATTTTTAAGTATTTTTATGTTCGAGATTTTTTAAAACGGTTAAATTTTTTATGTTTAATTGATCGGTAAAATTTGTTCATCAAACCCTTTCAATTACAATATTAATATTAAACATTGAACTATTTGAGAGGGAGTTTTCAGGTATCAACAAGTCAAATTGTTATTTGTAAATGCACCTTTACCACCCCTTCAGCAAAGATTTATACGGTATGCTGATTTCCTCAATGTTTTCCTATTATATAGTTTTGTCGAGTATTTTTTTCTAATCTCATGTAAAACTGTTTGCTTGTTTCGTGTTCCTCTTGAAAGAAATTTTAATTTGTTTCTATTTTTTTTGTCGAAACACCTTAACTTTAATTCAACAAAATTGTTAAGTATCTATTACATTATTCAATAACATTCTAATTGCTGTTTGTTTGGTTCGTTTTAATTTATTATTTTATTCATTAATTTCTTATAATAATTTGAATATATACATTTAAAAAATAAATTCTATCTTATTGTAATTTATTTATTTTGTTAATATCTTGTGTGACATCTTTAGTAAATTACTTAACATAATCTCTACATACAATACATGTTGTACTTTAAAGGTTACGGTTGTCTGTTTTCCATTTCTCATGGTAATATATTTAGCTAATGAAGCCATAATTAGAAAACAAAAAAAAATTAAAACTGTATTTTATTTTGACTTTAGTCATACAGTAATTACTAGAAGAAAAAGTACTTAAAAATTACTTTTCTGGGCTCTCTTGTTGTATATAAAAAGAAATATTCAAGTTCATAATCTTCCATGGACATTAATTACAACCAGAGACTGACAAAACGAAGTGTGTTCTATTCAAATGAGCCATGAACTTTTGTAACCCTGTCCGTGAAATTCAATCTGAGAGACTTAGCCGTGAGGGAACTAACTAATACCAGAGTTGTATTCATTAGGTGATGGGAGTGCCGGCGGGGGTGTCGAGGCATATGGTGAGGAGCGATAGGGCGCGGGGCATGAAGGGGAGGCGTTCTCTCCCCGGAGTTATGTCCTGTGTAAGTGGTCTTTGCGGCCCGCCGCCGTGGTAGCGCTAGCGGCCGGCTTGTCATTGCGTGGTGAATTTATACGGTAATATCTAGCGGATTGCAATAATGACACCGTAACCAGCGCCGACTGTGGGCTAATGCTTCCGAATAGAGCAAATGGCGGAGACAAATTGACCGAAGACGGATTTTCTCTTTCGTACCCCTAGATAAATGGTCCAATTTATCATAGTGTATTGTTTAGCTTGTATTTCTTACTAGATTATTGTTGCTACCATGATGTACTTTACCCATCTATCAGTTACGACAGAATAGACCTCAGTACATAATAGGCTTTGTTAAAAAAATCAGCACCACTGAATACTGAGAAATCTTTTACGTAAATTGTAGGTGTGTAAGTATTTTAGTGCATTTATTTTTTGTAAATATTTTATGCATTTACTTAAGAATTATAGAATACAAGTATGCCCACTCGTTTTCAGCCTGACAGGATTCTTTAAATTTGTTTGATGGTTATTGGTTAAACCTACCTATTAATTGTTGTTAAACCTAGCTATTAATAGCATATGTTAATATTGTTTAAATTGGCTGTATGTTAATTACGATGATAATTTGTTTTTTAAACTTTGATTCATGTCTTAAGTAACTGTCTTAAATTTCGAACCTTTATAATTATCACATTTTACTCAGAGTAAGTGCACTTGTTAATACCATAAATCCATAAATCAATTTGCTTTGATCACTCCATGTATTTTCAGGAAACAAAATGAATTTTACCTAGATTACTTATTCTCTCTACTACTGTTGGTCTCGGATTTTACTTTGTTTGGAGAGAACTTTTATAACTCATGCATCCACTTCTCAATTCAGTCCTGTCGTATAGCCTCCATATTATTTAGTGATAATAAGAGTGTTTAATTCTGCGTTGTTTATTTATTTCAAGAAATTTCGTTTGCAAAATAAATTAGTAAAAGAAATAAAAACAATAAAAACATTTTATTGTCCGCACGGTCTTATTATATCGAGTTTATTACGACATAATAATAATAGGTTTTATTATCGATGCATTTCTTTTCCAACAATATCAGAATTTTCAGTGAGATATGTACCAAATTTGTGAGTTCAAACCATTCTGCAATTATCTGTATTTTTCCTCGTAGTGTGGTGTATTTTCTACTCGTAAAATGAAGAAAACCACAGCATATTCGTCCACTTCTACTGCGAAACTCGAAATAGCTTATCAGAACAAATAATTATCTTGTCGCAAAGTTTTAATAACTGAAGATTTTAGCATCTTTATAAAAAAATATTTAGTAAATTGTAACAATATTCATTTCTATAGTGTACAATATTCATTTTATACAAAATTTATTTACTGTAGCATTTTCAAGTAAAGAAAGTCCTCTTGCCTTCAATACAAATTCAAGATTAATTTATAGTTTTTCACTATTACATTTATCCCCATTTTGTTTATTTCTACTTATTCTCAATGTAGAGATTTTATTGAAATAATGCGCATTAAGAGATCCTCTTGGTTATACTCTATTTCCAATATTCTTTTCAGTGATATCTCACATCTAAAATTTTTCTTCTTATCAAAAGACTTTCTGTTTTCCCATTCAATCTCCGTCTCGTCTCTGTGACGGTCTATTCGGTGTGAGAGTTCCAGGATGAAACCGAGGGAGAAGATATAACGGGAGAACATTTCTCATCGTGGCGTTGGCAGCCCTGAGTGGATTCCCGAGCGCGTATTTATCGCCAGGTGAGCGAGGACATGCGACTCATACGCTTCAGGAATGAAAAGAGTGTGGGTGGAGCGCATCTTGAAGGAGGCGGCGGCGGTGGCTGCGGCGCCAGGGCACCTATTTGGAGCTTCACATCACCTGCAGCGACGAAACCTTGTAGAGTAGTGGGGTAGGAGGGAGGGAGGAAGGACGAGATCTCTTGCGAACATGTCGTCGGGGGAAGACACACACTGAGGGGGAAATGCCCTGCAAGGATGAGATGACGAGTGGCAACGATCGCGTGGGTAGTGCTTCCGGCCCAAGTCGTCGGATGCAGATGCCTTCCACGGAAAACAAATTGAATTTGCCGGATGGACGGAGATCGGAAACGTGTACGATGAAAGAAGAATGCCTTCTTAAACGGAAGAACGTAGTTGAAACGCTACAAAACCAAAAATGTTGTAGCTAACGATTGGTAATAGAGGTCAACAAACTGTGGTAGATGAGAAACTTAATGACGTGACAAAGAACATAATAATTTAGACCAGGAGATAGCATGTCATGAGATGAAGAAAATGGGATTTTGAGGGATCAAGATGCGAAAGAGAGACAAGACAATATGGAAACATGGACACTGAAATATGTAGTGCGTTTCATTGAATATGCTATTTTGAAACACATCAGGTCGTAAGGCAAATATCATAGGCTCTACTTCTATTAACGTCCTTTATATAATCTAATTAAATAAATAATTAAAAACTTACGACCTTTTATGGGCGAATAATAAATTAAATAAATATTATTTGTTCATAAAAGGTCGTAAGTTTTTAATTATGTATTTAATTAGATTCTAGGGTTCTGTTACAATTCCATTGGTTTGAGTGATATTTGTAAGAGTAAATTCTCTGTGATACGAGGAGTATCCCAGAAATTTAAGACAAACCGTAAATCGATTCACGTTCAGTAGAATTAAGGACCCAAATGTTGGCACGTTTCAACAAGAGATTGTTCTGTAATATGTAATTGATAGTACTATTCACACGAAAATAAAATAATATTACTGTAAGATCACACCTCAACCCTGATGTGATGTATTTATTCTTTTGGTAGAAGCGGGATCCACTTACATACCCAAATACCTATGGTAGTTTTTTTCGCTTCCACCAGCTCGGTTTCCCGAGCAACCAAACTCACGTGTAATAATAATAAATAAGGATTTATTACAAATTACATGAAATCTGAATTGTTTACAGACACAAACTCTCAAAATCCTCAATACATCTAATAATCGTTGACTAGACAAATAATGCTGTAAGTGAGCATCGTTTATACTTTGTAAAATATAGTTGAAGACAACTAAATTTTAATAAACCCTCAGGTTATCGGTTCTTTCGAAAAGATAAGTTGTTTTCACCCAACAACTAACTGAAACTATTTACGCCCCTCGCACCTAGTAATGAATACATTAAGTCTACCGCAGCAGCCTTAACAAAACAAACTGGTCTCCACGACCAAAACTTAGTACAGTCACTTGTCCGTGCTGACGGATCTCTCCACGTTCCTTTGTAAAGAATGAATTCATGAGGAGGTGCACACCCCTCAATATATCTTGTATCAGACGTCACGTGATCAGCGAATGACCACGGCTTCGCCACCACCGTGCAGGCACTTCTAGGAATGCAGAGGACGCGTCGTAGAGGACGAATCACTATGCGCGTCACCCCGGCGCTTCGCAAGCACCTGTTTAGTTTCTTTCTTTTCTTCGTGGAATTAGTCTTTGAATACGCTGGTACAAACTTTCCTTAAGATGAAACAGTTTTATTTGAACAATGCCTTCACACGGAAAACTCGTCGCACATCCGTCTTAGCGCGGACCGGCCACTTATTGTCATATTCTTAACAGCATCTTGCTTAGAAAACACAAAGAGCTATTAATATTTTGCAAGTTGCTGGCGTGTCCTGGCGCTGACGTTACAATTACAAACGAATTAGAAATATTCCTTGTTGTTAAAGGTTCAATAAAAATGATACAATCCTTTTTAAAAAACTAGTTAGAGGTTTCATTGGATAACAATTCAGAGACATCTTTCTCAAACACATGATCATCAATAGATAAAATGACTAACTGTCCTTAGAGACATATATTAGCCCAAAGTATGTGGTAATATTTATAAACTGGTAAGGTACTGTTACCATTTAAATTAATAATAATTCTTCATCATTCTAATGTTGTGATTTCTGGACAAATATTTCATTTTCAGAATGACATAAGTGGTGATAACTAAGACATTGTCGGGGAAGATTGTTATTGTTTCGCAAGCCTCGATACGGAGATTGCTTCGCAATAAGATTCCTCCTTTTCAAAATAAATACTCAAAGGTTGTACAGGATAAGATTTATTATGCAGGATCAATGCAAACAAATAATTTAATCGTAAGCAAACAATAAATAACACCAGGGTGACAACAACAGGCAATGAAAGTTCTATGAATGGTGCCTTTTTACTCGTGCGACTCACGGCTTTGAATAAGTTGGTCGTCGAGGTTAATGAAGTTCTCCTCCTCGTCGCGAGATGGCGCCTCTTGTGATAAATCCTGACGTAGCTAGATGATAGCGTTGGAGTACGGTAGCTTGACGCGTGGTGGTGCTGCCGTCTAAGCCTCTGCGTGATATCGTGTGAGGGCGTCTCGTGGCCTCTGAAGATAAAATTAATTCTGCCGCAGATCGGGCTATTGCGCAGAGCTGGATTTCTTGGTTGAGGTTATTATCGGAGAAATGTTCACTCGGTCAAGAGAATCCGTCGTACTGATTTCACCGTCGTAGCTGTTGCTATAAACTAAACTTTGACTGGTGACGGCGTTAGCGACTTAACACTGGGTCGAGGTTCGTCTATTGAAGCTTTCTCGAAGCTTCTTAATAAACTGACCCGCGTTCTCGAAGTTTCTTAACAAATAGACCACATACGCTTGATGGTGCATGTGATCCGTGCGTCTCATGGAGTCTTCTAATGTTTACAATGTAGAGACTCTCTTGCGTCGTATGTAGAGACTCCACTTGCGGACGGTGTGAATTATTCTGGCCTTGGATCCTGAGTCTCTGATACTTGGTCTTGACGACGGCATAAACAACATGGCGTTTACTGCTTTGGCGTGGCTCTTATGTGTTAATGCATGAGGCAGTTCATAATATACGTAGTAAGGTACGTGTTTCGCCGTATATGTAGTAAGGTAAGTATACAACATCAAAAGCAAACTGAGGCAATAAAGGATATTACCAAAACAGTTCCTAGCAACTGTAGCCTTAAAGAGTTTTATAAAAGAATTCGCGATAACATATGTCTAAGGCTAACCTACATAATCGTAAAAATGGTATTAAAAAGAGACGGGTGAAATCAATCGAGTATTTGATGTCTTACATGATTTGAAGCAATTGTTTAACTATTGTCAAAAAATTATACAACTAAAGATCTCAATATTATTGCTAGCAGTATTCCACCATAAAAATGAATATATTGACTTTCAAAAGATTATTTGAATGATGTTGAAATTGGCGTTAAGATTAATTTCTACATTTTAAAATATTTTGTTCAAAAGATTCTTCAACGACATTTCTTTTTTCATAATTTTTGAATCGGTATTGATTTTTTAATCATTTTAATGAATAACTTCAGGGAAATTTATAGGAGCATAGTCACAAGAAGACAGAAATAGAGCGCTATGTTAAAAAAGAAAGGTTCTTAGATGGACGATAAAATGGATGGACGTACGTTGACATTTTTCGTACAGGGTTGGCAATAATCCTATTCAGGGAATAAAAGATGATAAATTACAAACCATCTTTAATTCACATAGTAAAAATAACGATCAAGAAGTCATTATTTTGTTCGACACTCATTAATTGACGAATAACAAGTTATTCTTTCATTTGTAAATTCCCCCCAGGGGACTTACATCTAGTAAGTACGTGTTGGGCAAACACGGGGCCCCGAGCTGAGTCTGGCATTACTACCACTTACTTGTGCAAGGCTCCTTCCTTTCTCTTTCCTGACCTTCCTTGGTCACCTCTTGTTCTTTACGATCCCGACGCTAGGGTATATTTCATTTTTCTCTTCCTTCGGTTTCTTCTTCTTCTTTTTTTAATAAGATATGTTGATATTTGAGTTTTGAATTGTAATTCAGGAAGGTTTTTAGTGGGTATGGTTGAGCCATCCGGCGAGTCCCACATACGGGGAGAGTCATGTTGGCTCTCCCTAGTGCGTAACTGCATTTTCCCAACCTGTACAAGATTTTAGGGCTCTAATGACCTCAATGTCGACAAGCCGTAAAGCCTCACAAAAAAAAATTGACGTACATTAATAACGAATAAAAAACTTTTACTCAATGAACATTGAATGACGAATAACCAATTATTCTTTTATTTGACGCAAAT
>NNCF01126228.1:221786-238204 GCA_002313205.1 Laupala kohalensis | reverse complement strand
TATATGCCTCTCCGTGAAGAGAAACATGCACATACAAAAATCTCTTAAATTTCTGTTAACTTCACTGCCAGGTAACAGATTCTAAGAGCAGGGGGGAAAGAGAACGTTTATTAAAGGTCTTTGTTTTTTGAGTTAACAACTATTTCAAGTAAGAATCGGAAGTAGGACAGTCGTTGCTCAACGTTGCCAAAATGGAGAACCTAACAGTGTCTAAGGCTTTGTGAGAATTTCTGGCACACAAAAATGGATCTAAGTATGCAGCAAATATAGAACTATTGTGATTATCAGCCACGCTAGTAAAATCTTGGCTTCAATTATCCGCAGTCGCCTGAAACTGAATCTATTTCCTTAAGTGACCTCTGAGCAAGCAGGCTTCGTATCTGGTGGAGATACAAGAGATCAACAATTAATAGAAAAATGACATAAATATTGGGTACCTTCCAATTTTTGCTTCATGGACTGCTCCAAGACATTTGATACCATGATATGGACCATCCTCCATGAAATGGGAGCACCGGAATATCTTACTTAATATAATCACTGCTGTAACAACAAAATATGTAACCCTTCATCAGAAACTTTCAAGGCACATAAAAGTGGGAAAGTGGACTAGACTAGGATGTATTTTATCCACGATCTTTGTTAACGTGTACGGCAAATGGATAATGCGGATGGCAACAGAGGACTGGGACAGAGGGACAATTGTGAACGGCAAATACATCTTCAATCTAAGATATGCTGATGACACGACTCTACTGGCCATCTCAGAGGAGGAAATTTCCGAACGTTTTGAACGAGTACAATGGGTTGGCACAAAGGGTTGCGACTCAACGAATCAAAGAAATCACTTATGGTTACTGACAGAAACACTCAACAACCTGAACATTTCATCTCAATTCAGAATATAGACAGAAAAATAACGTAATCTAACTTGGGGAAGATGTCCAATACTCCATATATTTCAGAGACATCTTCATAAGAAAACTAGAGAGCGTCTTCCCTATTCTAACGTATGGATTGAAACCTTGGACGCTGGACGAAACACGCCAAAAAAGCATTGAAGCTTTTGAAATCACGAGGCATCGGAGAATGCTGCTAATACCTGGACAGCACATATAATAAAATATTCGTTTTTCCAAGAGTTGAAAGTCCAACCAGCGTCACCTATATAAAGTTCTAAGGCGTTCCTTCAAGTTCTTTGGTCACATCATTAGCCGAGACGGTCTGGAAAAATTTATAGTACTAGGTTAAGTAACAGAGAAAAGAGTAAGAGACAGACCACCAACCAGATTTATTGATGTGATCAAGATAAACGCCAACCTGTCGTTAGAGGACACCATGAGAGTAGAAGAAGATGGCGCACTCTTAGTACCACATGGGGTCACGGACGTTCGGAAGCGAACTTCGACTGAGAGAGAAAGATCGGTCGGATGCTATGATCGGTGTCGACGACAATAGAAATGAATTAACAACAATCTTGAAATTGTTAACCCAATAGCACCAACTAAGGTGACTCATAGGATAGAGATGACCACATAATTGTTATAGAAAATAACATAGAAAGACAAATTGTTTTAAGCTCTTGATGTTGAAAACACTTATAATCCCTTATTAAAATATTACTAAAAATTAGAACAGAGAAAATATGAACCTCTGCCAGATTTCATAACAGTAACATCTGCTGAGAATTGTAGTAGTTCGCTACAATTATTTGTTTCACCATTTCTGAAAAGGGGAAGTTTCTAACTATTACTCTAATTCAAAATTCAACTATTGATCTCATTCAAAAAGTTGAAGCTAATCATTGAATACTCTCAAACTTTAAATGATAATTTTAACCCAAAACGTTTCAATAATGTAACATTTTAAGACACCGAAACCCTGTTTTAATTGCATTCGATGATTGAAATGTCATCCGAATTCTTGTGAAAATGACCGAATGTACTCGTGTGTTTAAAATAATCTCATTTTTTCTTCTTTTTTTTCATAAGTATCTTTTTATCCAAGGAGATCAAACTGTCATCCGAATGGGACTGTTTCTTAGCAAATACTTTATTTCGTAATAGTGTTCTGTACATGTCACCCTTTGAAGTATTCTCTACCTAATTCTACAGTTTTTACGTACGTTCTGGCAGAATCGTAATGCTCTTTTCAGAAACTTTTGGGCGAGTGATTATCCACCTCTATTCGGGTAATCTGTTCGGGTATAATAGAGGTTCCATTTCAATTTTTGTCCTGGAATTTCTTGGCAGTGCATTACGTTATTTTGGAGAAAAGAAACCTGTTCTTCTCCTTTCTTTTGGATCGAAGTTTTTCCTAACTGTTATTGATAGAAGTTCGGAGTGATAAACTGCATAATAATATAGTATTGTAGTTAGGAAGGAAATCAACATGTTCAAGACCATCCGAGTCCCAAAGAAACCTTGCTATTACTTCTTCAGACGAACGAGTCCTTCGCGTTCTCTTGGGTCTCCAAAAACAAATGTATCTTGAGTTCCGTGATCACTGCTAGAATTCGGGATTGAAACAGTACAGCCGTCGGTGGTCTCGATTAACCTAAAAAATTGCATTTTTCACTATATTATCAAAACTTATATGCAACTAATAAGTCGTACAAGTACTTTGGCAGAAATGCGAAAATCCTCCGGAATAACACGATTTATGCATGTAGGAATGACAAGTTCGTATCCGACCATGGTTACAATCCGCTCTGGAAAAAGTGTCTACTGTCCCCAAGACGCACGCACACTGCACGGAGGGTTCTTCAAGAAAAAGAGTTCCAACCATATTACAACGTACTTGTATCTACCTCACAGTGCCCGGGATTATTCTATCCCTTTTTATCCTAACACTGAACATCTGTCCTAAATATTGTTAGGTATCGTACTATAGTTAATAATCATAATATTTGTTGATGTTTCTAACTTCTTTAACATTTCATTTTACCATATTTATTTGCTATGTTTATTAACTCACGTGATTCGCAATACTCACGGAAAGAAATCGCCACAATATCACAGACTTTGGAATTACCAAATCACACCTGCGTTACACAAAATCAGGTAACATAGGCATAAAATAGATTTGTTATTCCTATAAAAAATTTGCTCTAAGAATCATTAGTGTAAAATTGATTCGCCCGAAGATATAGAAATTGAATATTACATGTATTCATGAAATCTTATCAGACATAATGATTCTAAATAATACTTTTATCATTGCATGGTCACCAGCAGATATTTCTCTTCTAAAAGGGACACGGGACGGTCGGAAAAGTAGCACGCGGTAATGTTGAAACATTTGTTAAAAATAGTCGCGATAATGACTGCAATCTATTTTAGTAGTTCATATTTCTTGTTCGATGAGGCGGCAATCGTCTTATTCGAAGTTGTGGAGGGAGGGGAGAGCAGGGAACCGGTGGCATCTGGCATAAATTCCTTGTAGAGTGTGGGTTTGGCGAGGCAATGCGCAGCGCAATGCGGTATCAGTGCAGGAATTAATGCGACAGAGAAGCAAGGAGAGAGTGCTGCTACATCATCGCAATGGGGTCTTCAACAAAGATAAAAATTATCTCTGCCATAGCGGAAGGCCGGCAGCATCCTCCTCCTGGCTTACGTACGTCCTCTCTCTGTACATGTGCGCTCTAGTTCGTGTGTTCTCATTCGAACATTACTTTTTTTCACACTTGTATTCACATTCAAACTTCTGTGAGAAAAGCACAGACAAGAAAGTGGCGACATGATTTCTACTTTTGTTTTTCTACAATATTTTCAGTATTTGTCGCAAGGAAATTGAAGCTCGTATTTGTGCTTCGTTATATAGAAAAATTAATACTTTGCTGTCAAATGAAGAATTGATTCTCTGCATGTTATTTCAATCAGCGAAACTTGATATAAATTAACGTAACAGTATGTCTATTGAGAACACAAATATTTATCAGTGTAAATTAATATCACACGATCATTTTTTCTCGTAAATGTCTTACACTCGATTGAGTAAAAATATGTGGTTAAATCGATATTTTAATACTTTTTAAAAGTATATCCAACAAATTACAGTTAACCATGATCTGCAATGGATAAAAAGACACTTCAATTGCATTATTTCACAGTGGTTAGCTTCCGTTATTAATAATAAATTATGTGCTCGTAATTTTTTGTGGGGCTTTACGGCTCGTCGACATCTAGGTCATTAGAGCCCTAAAATTCTGTACAGGTAGGGAAAATGTAGTTACGCACTAAGGAGAGCCAACATGACTCTCCCCGCGTGTGGGACTTGCCGAATGACTCAATCATATCCACTAAAAACCTTCCTGAATTACAATATATCAAAACATATCTCAAAACATACATTAAAACATTGAGGACAAAAAATAAGGGGGGGTGACAAAAAAGGGGGACAAAAAATGAGGAAAATGAAAGATACCCTAGCCCAGGGATCCCCAACCTTTTTGCACTCAAGAGCACAATCTAGAATGCCAGTCGGGCGGCGGGCATCTTGTTCATTTCAAGGTATATTTATAGTTGAACATAATCAATAATGCATATAAAGCACAAAAAATATTTAATTACAAAATATTATTATAAAATATAGAAATTATTGTTTATATTTTTATGTAAAATAAATAATAAGTAGTAAATAACAGTATAAAAATTCTGGTAATCTGCTTGAATTGGGGCAAATATGCAACGAATAATTATTTTTAATAGCAACTTTAAAATGTACTTTATAGCTAAAAATTGCAAACAACAGGTTAGAATACGAAAAATATCAGTTACGGTCCGAATTAAGTTTATTAAGATTTTAATGCACCAAAAATATTTAATTTAAATTTTAATGTTCTTATTGGCTGATCTTAAACAAAATTGACCAATCAGAATTGCCTAAATTCGACCTTATTACCAAAATTCTTAGTATTGAGATAATTTTTTATTTCTTCAATTAAATTTACAAATTTTGCAAGAACTTTGCCTTTACTGAGCCAACGTACTTCATTATGTAGAATAAGATCAGGATCAGAATTTTCTAATAAGACCTTGAAAAGATGGTGTTGCAAAGGCGCTGCTCGAATAGAGTTGACAATTTTTGTGACTATTTCTATTACATGTCCGAAGGGTAGTATTTTATCACACAAAACTTCCTGGTGGATAATACAGTAATACGACAAAAAAATTGGAAATGATTTATCATTCTTGCAGAGAGCAACAAATCCATTGATATTACCAACCATTGCTGGTGCTCCATCAGTGGTTATCGCAGACAACTTGTGCAAAGGCATATCTAGTGACTTTGCATATGTTCTAAACGTGTTATAGATATCCTCACCTGTTGTTCGTCCTTTCATGGGTAATATTTTCAGTAAATCTTCTTTTACAGTAAAGTAACTAAATACCATTCTCACCATAACTGCTAAATGTGATATATCTGTAGACTCGTCAAATTGTAGTGAAAGCCAGTCACATATTTCCAAATCATTCTTTAATTGAGTTTTTATGTCCTTTGAAATGGCATGTATTCTTGTTGTGACGATGTTATCTGACAACTGTAAGTTTTGTATTGCTGACATAATCTCACGTTTGTTGGAAAATCCCTCAAATAAACAATCAGCGCCAGTCAGAAATACTTCTTTTAACAATTCACCATCTTGGAAAGGCTTTTTCATCTTTGCGAGCAGGTGAGAAATTTTGAAAGAAGCAATCGTGGCCTTTTTAGAATTTACTGCAGGCCTAGTGAAAACCGACTGTTGGGCATTCAGGTTTGATTTAAGTTGAATTATTTTCTTCTTTCTTAATTCAGATTTAAGTGGATAGCTCGTATTAAAAGTTGCATGGACTGTTTGAAAGTGGCGTTCAACATTATGTTTTTTCGGCACTGCAACACTACTACCGCACAACAAACAAAAGCAATTATTTTTAAAATAGACGAAACAATATGATTCCTCCCAGTCAGAGTTAAAACTGTAGGTTCGTTGCCTTTTATTTGATCCACTCATTTTGGGGTTAAAATAACAAAGTATTTAAAAGCTAGGAATAAATAATAACAATGATCGAATGTACGTTTATCTTACACAGCACAAACCAACCTAGCTTACCCCACCACTCACGCCGACGTAAACATTACATAGCCACCTCTAGGACACTGCTATATTTATTCAGCAACTTTTCCATTGTTGTTCAGATCAATATCGTGAATGCCTTACTAGAGGGCGTTATTACAGAGACAAACTAAACTAGACCCGTAAGATGCTATTTTACCAGGCTTGTATATGATTTTCTGGAAATAATTATTATTTTGGAAATTATAACGATATAATTATTTTCGCATATATTTCTCTGTTTAATTACTAAATTTTTTTTTTCATAACATTTTACTGTAAACTTAAATAATATTTTTATCGTGGCCACACACCGGCTGGCACACGTAAAACGGACGGTGGGTGCCACGGTGCCCGCGGGCATAGGGTTGGGTACCCTAGCCCTAATAGCGTCGAGATCGAAAAGAACAAGAGGTGACCAAGGAAGGTCAGGAAAGAGAAAGGAAGGTGCAATATTTGGTGTAATGGAGCAGTATCTGTTCACATTTGATTGAGTTATGCCTATGAACAATATTACGCATATGATTTTATTTTATTAAGAATCTAGTGCTGGGATAGTATGGGTATGGTAAAAACTACACTTGAGCATTTTTTTAAAAAATTCTGAGAGCGCTTTTCTTTCTGTAGTACTATTATTGAGTGAACAAAGGAAACAGTATTAATTCCCCGCAATATGGCTGTGATAAAGAAATCTCACGTTTGAATACGTTCAAACTCTAACCATTAATTTCGTTGTAGGAAAGAAATAATTTTATGTGAGATGTCAGTTGAAAGTAAGGCATGGGTGCCGGTGGAGGCAGCGGTGATGAGAACAAACGCGTCTCATGTAAAAGTGGTATAAATAACGAAGAGTACCCCAACCTCCCAAAGAGAGAATTAAGGTGGAGTCTGTTCTTGAAAAGGAGTTTATTTCCAGTGGAAATTGTGATTTGAAAGAGCTTCTCATCGGTTGAAAAAAGTCATTCTACTTCGTCTGCTGCTCATTCCCTTTTGAAGAGAGGGAAAGGGAAAATTTTGAGCACAAATAGATGGTGAAGGGCTGCCCTTCTGTTACGGACGTAGAAATCAGGGTCTGGATGCGAAGGGCTTTTAGGGATGTGCTGTCGGCGATGTAATATCCGGTGTTGTCAAGTTGATCAATGAATCAGTGAACGCTATGGAGACCTTCGATGAAGAAGAAAGTAATGGAAGTTTGATTCTTGAAGAAAATTACACTTCAGGTTATGAGCGAGTAATCCTTTTGAAGCGCAAGTATAAAGTTCTACCCCCTTCAGTTTAAATCACTTAAAATCCTGAGGGTTTGTAATAAAATAACAATGAAGATAACATTCATTCGGATTTTTGCGTAAGAATTATAATATAATTTTTGAAATGATACTTCCAAAATAGGAAAAACATTTTTTTTAAATTTTCTTCAACTATGAACAGTAAGACTATATGAGTAGTTTCTCTCGTCTCTAATGTTTTAATAGATAATTTATTTTTTTAATTAACGACGCATGAAGAAAAGTGGTTTAATATATTTGTTATATTATTTGTTACTTTCAGATTTTTTAATCATTCGTTAACACACGTATACCTTTTTTTATAGCCTTAATTTTATGTGACGAGGTTAAATAGGTCTTAAATTGATGCAGTGACGTTAGATGAGGTTGATTAGGATTTTTTCTTTGCTTAAAATAACATTGGAGATAAGTTCTTGTTTAATTCTTGGTATAGGTGATTTAAAAAGGTTGATACATAAATAAAAGTAATTTAGTTCCTAAATATATATTATTTGAGATATAACTCCAATTATTGTGGTAACGTTACCAGTTGGACACTACCACTTCGGTGCTATAGCAGATACCGTGAGTATAAATTTGTAAAAATTCAATTGAAGTTAAAAATATACAATAGAAGTAGAATATCATTGGAGTATTTGTAAATGGGAAATGTAGCGTGCTATTGAAGCTTATCTACGTGAAGCGATAGGAAGTAGGAGTTGAGTGGAAGGTTATTGTTAGTAGGTAGGCCGTTTAGTTGGGTTTACCAAAAACTACGCCCACGTGGAGGGGTTAGATGGGGTAGTTAGTAATAGTTAGAGTTATTTGATACGAGGAGCTGTAGGAGGTGGATAGAAGAAGGAGGGTTCGCTTTTCAGTAGAAACAGCTATATGAACTGGGAGATTAGTGTGAAAAGATACAATTTTTTTCTTACGTCACCGGGAATGGAACCCGTGAAAACTTGGTGATGAGGAAGAACGCTAACGGGAGGGGCTTCGTGTCGGAGGAAGTAGAATGGTTAAGCATATAACCCATGTGTAAGACTATGATACATCACCAACAATGTGCATCCTTTTACACATAGTATGGAATGAATGTGTTCATCCAATCGTCTTAGAATGAATGATTATACTATTGTTGTTCTGTGGAGAAAATTTCATCCCCAAACATTCACTTCTAAGGAGGAAATTTTGTCCATGTCATTGATTGGTTTTCGCCGCTTGCAAGCTTTGTGTAGTCGAGCCGTGGGAGTGGGAAGTGAGACTGGAGGGGGAAAAGGGAACCGCGGAAACGCACTGGTACTTCGCGTGCTCCCTCGAATAATTCAAAGGCAGTGTTTAACATTCATGGCCCATTACGAAACGCATAGAGCGCATGGCTGCTCAAGACACCACCGGTTCGATATTAGACCTCTTCGGAACCGCAAGAGTTCGTTCGTTCGTTCTTTCCCTTTTGAAGACTGTGCTTTAAACTCAATGCGTTCACGCGGATTCGAGTGTTAAGTACTGTACATCACCAACAAAAACAAACGTAATTGACTTTCTTTCTCAAAAATCGTTTCTACCTCGTAAAGAATCAACAAAATAGGACCAATAAATATAACAGCATTGTGAAAAAATTTCAAATGTACATCGTTTAAGGAATTAATATAAGCATTAGTAGTGTCGATGTTACCTTTTCTTAGATCGTCCCCAGTTATATAGAGTCATTCTTCTTCTGATAAGGTTCCACAACCCTAGGTGGGTCTTGACCGACTCAATCACTTTCGACCATACCTTCCTTTTCTGCGACAATCTCTTCCAATTCTCAACTTTCATGTTCTTCAGATCTTGGCGCACATCATCAAGCCATATTTTCTTTGGTCTACCTCTTGGTTTTGAAGCAATAGGAGTCCATTCTATGATGTTATTTCCACACGAGTGTGGTTCATGCGTTGCACATGTCCAAGCCATGCCAAGCTTCTAGCCTTGATTTCTCTGATATTGTTATGTTGGACAATATATAGATTCATTACTGTGCTAAAATATGGCAGTACACACAAAGTCACATTATTATGAATCCCAAATACTAACACTGTAATGGTACAGTAGTAATACTTAAGTTGTTGACCTGTTAACTTTTTGAAAATTTTAAGGTGCTTTCTTCTCGCGATCATGTTCGATGCAGCTACGGTCGTTGTTATTGGAGCGGCAACATTGTACTTCACCAAAATTAATTTAAAAAAATAAATTTTTACATTATCATTAACTTTATGGTATTGATTATTTTGCAATTGAAGAAAAAGAAGTTAATCATACATGGCAAAAAATGGTAGAAACTGTAATGAATAATTAATTCATTACTTTTATTCGGAAAATTATTAAAAGAAAAGATCAGATTAACAAGAAAAAGATCATAAAAGTTTCGTCCCCG
Source organism: Laupala kohalensis (assembly GCA_002313205.1). Lineage (NCBI taxonomy): Eukaryota > Metazoa > Arthropoda > Insecta > Orthoptera > Trigonidiidae > Laupala > Laupala kohalensis. The sequence continues at coordinate 228,432 of NNCF01126228.1, read as the reverse complement.
ATTGAGTGCGGTTCGGAAGGAGGAGCGGGGGACGCGGCCTAGGGACGAAAGTATTGGGAAGTGGAGTGGGAAGACTGGTTCTTTTGGGGCACGGACCCTGGGTTTCGTTAAATATGGCCGTAAAATATCGATCTAGAGTCTTGAGGTGCTGCGCAGTTAGTTTGCGGGTACTGAAAATTAAGGGAAAGAAAATTAAATAGCCGTGAAGAATAATTGACCACGCACGTTGTCGAAATGTACACTGAAGGGGAAGATGGAAAATTACTGTAGAAATCCGGGAGGAAGGCTTGGACTATTATTGGTGATAGATCCGCAAACACGTGCAGAGTTATGAAAAAAATAGGGAGAGTAGTCCAAGGAAAGAATGAGGGTCCGTTTTAGAGCACTTCTCGCCAGAAGAAAAATTCCATTAGCAAGACTGATGAGCTATGGAGGTTGTAGGAATGAACACGAAGGAAGGAGGAGGTGAAGGATCAAGGTTTGACTGTCGAGCCACGAAGCTCAGGGGTCGACAATAAAAGATGAGCGACGAAGGGCGAAAATCAGAAACATCAGCGTAGAAGAAGTTCTGGGGTTTGGAATGAAAAGAAGTGTTAGTAATATGTGAAAGACGCATTAAAACAAAGTGTCCTTGGCAATGAGGAAATGGAATGAAGTTAGCTTTCCTAAATTAAATATCGCCTTGTGGAAAGATAAGGGTCACGAGTCTGCGAAGTGTCACAGAGGGTGTTCGAAAGGAAAAAAAATACTAGAGTTCGAAGACAAGGAAGCATGATAGTAATCAAACCTTGCTATTCGTCCTCGATGGAAATACGTCATACAAAAAAAACCAATCGTAGGCACTCCATGTGAAGTGTTAAAATGAGTGATTATTGGCCGAAGCAAACAAATGACGTCAGGAAAGGAGGAGCATACTCGCGAAGCTTGGGACCACTAAGTGGGGGGAGGGTTACTTAAACAAGGAGCAGCGTCGCTTCGAGAGGATATTGAGGATTTCTGGATTGTTGATTGTGGAGTTGTTGATGTTGATTTGGTTCTGGTCTTTACGATTTTCATTATGGTGCTTGTAAGAGTATTACAAGTTGTCAATTCTAGTTCATTATTGTGATCATGTTCGTTGATTACTGATCGTTCATTATTATAAGTCAGCAGACTGACTTAGACTTTTATAAGAAGGAGACTTGGAGTTTTATTTGATGTGACTCAGAGATCATTAGTTGATCATTTATGTGTTTCCGGCTGCCGGTGTGCTACGATCTACTTCAATTTGAGTTTGAGCAAGTTATCCGCAACTTTTAATCAGTCGGTTCAAGTGTCGTCCGATTTTCGGCGAAAGTTACCTTGCGTGAGGCACAAACATTTTTAGCGAGAAGCAAATGGCCAGGAACGCCATTAAGTCGTGATGTCTTCGTCAAGTTGAGCTGTTATGAAAATGGTATCTCCTAAGCGACACGGAGTGTCATCTGGTTCCGGTAGAGGTGAATATGCGAACGGTACCTGCGAAGCGGAGCCGTGAATGGCCTGGTGGTAGCTGAAGGCCACTTCTCCTGGAGGAACCAGCCGCACCCACTTCGTTTTGGCAACTGGTGATCCAGCTTTAAATAAAAATATATCAAGGTAAATTGCATGACTGGCTGCGTCCAGTGCATCGTTCGTGGCGTTAAGAGGCAGTGAATTTAACCAAGTGAGTGTGACCTCGCAAAAGACTCTTGTGGCACTTACAAATGGTCATTAACAATATCATCAAGGACAGACTATTAATGCAGATGATTTGTTACTTCAAATGTACAATTTTTAAATTGAATACTGGCTGGAGTAGTTTATCAACCAGTCGTTTTGTGGCTTGAAGGGAACGTAAAGCAAATATTATGTCTTACGATATTGTAATTTTTGGAGGATACTTTGGAATGGGAATATGCAAGGGAAATGTTTGCATGGGCAGTATAAGTGTATAATAATGAAGTGTGATTTTTATGTAATAAATAATGAAACCAATTTTACAATAGTTGCGTTTCCTTTAGTATGGAGTTGTATTTATTTCACGACAATAAAATGGGCCGGACCCCGACCTTTTAGTTTCTAAACCTAAGGAGATCTCCAGATTTCCAGTGGAAGCGGTTGTGAGAGGTAGGTAAGTTAACTGGGTTAACCCTCTACACCATTTAGTTTTGTTACAATATGAGTTATGTATTTGAAGTTTACTTCTTTTTTCTGTAGGTTTATACGCTAATTAATCATATGAATCCGTAAATAAAAGTTTGAATCTCAAGAAATAATTTTCTTACTTAGGTTATACCAAAATACAAAGACAAAACGAAGTAAGAAATTTGTAGTCTATTTGCTCCTTACCTAAAACAGAGCGTGGATTTGGGAAGACATTTCCGCATGGATTTCTCTCACATTATTCGGATAAAAGGACTCAATGAAAAGTCTGGTTCGTAAATGTTCCATGCAACCCAAAAATATCCACCCCTTGATAAAGACTTCAGGATCTGGACCTCATCCTATCAAAAATATGAAATTATCTCATTTCAATATTTTCTCAACCATGTATCTTAATAATATTATCCTCTATGAAACTCTAAACATTTTTAAATTTTGTATATGTAAATGGAAATGAAGATATTCACAAAAAGGAAAAATATTGAACAATGCCTAAAACACTAGATATTTATTTTAATGTATATTTTATTTATCAAATGTTGCAAAGGTGTAAATGGTATAAAAACTCATTTCTTCTTCAGACAGTATTGCTAATGACAGATTTTTCACTTTCTAATTCTAATTTTGTTAATATACATAAACAGTTTTTCCAAGTACAGTAATTCTTGTCACCAATGCGTCTTCATGAGATCTCCTCCACCTCACTTAAGGTAGTACTAGCGTAGGAAGAATTAAAACACGAAAATATATGACATCGGCATAAATAAACATAGTAACATGTATTTATTGTGATTTCAACTTGAGAAACATACCTCACCGTCCATTTAAATGAAATAATAGCAATTATAAATGATGGTGTAATACATTGCGTCTTTTAAAGAAAACATGTATTTTCAAAGAATGACCAACTTTTAAATCGCGAAAGTGGTTAAAGTTTACTGGTATTTGTAGTACATTTTCCGTTGTATTTATTTCAACACTTTTATCGATAGGTCACCGGACATTTGAGACAGCTATCTTATTAACTTTTTCTGCATAATCACGAAACCGTTTAATTATGCATTTCAAACGTGACAAGAGTGTTCGTGAATATTGTTTGAACTACTCGTATATTATTAACTGATAGATTCAAATTAAATCATGATTTTACTTCTTTATTATTCATATAATAGTGTTTTAAAACAATTAGAATAAAAGAAACAATTACACATCTCCGTGATTTGACTAACTTGGAGTACTGGTCCCACTGTAAGCTGACCTCTCGTTGATTCCATAGCATGATTTTTGGTTGGAGGTGCTGCTCTCCATCCCATTACTCTGTTGGCATGTCGAGTAGCTGAAACACTATGCATTGTACACACTTCGATTGATTCCCGAGGAAAGATCTCTATGTACTTAAGAGAACTGAAAGCTTTGATTGTGTATCTTGCTTAAGGCAGGAGAATATAATGGACTACAAGCAAGAAAGGGCGTTCGTGAGTTACGCCCAATGGTTGTAGAAATTGGTAATGAAAAGTATTTCCCTCGTTTTGGGACGATTCTCTTGCATTAAATTCCTGCTAAACGGTTTAGTTGATACAATACATCGTTCTATGTTTATGCATAAAAATATTTATATTTTGTACATGTAGAATTTATTAATATTAGAAAAATGTATTAAAAACTTTTTGGCAAATATTTGTGTTTAATTTCCACATTAAATTGTCAAGATTAGACAAAATATAAATCTATTGAAATAATTACAAAGAAATTTGATTTGTATATAATACTTGCTACCACACATGGCAACGGATTTTGAATATTAGCATAAAATACTGAAACAATTGACATTGCTCCAATATTTCATATTTCTTGTATATTTAAAATAATTAGTTTTTCATCATGAGCTTTTGTTTTATATTTTTTGTTTGATATTAATTCTACATGAACTTAACTAACATCACTTCTGAGATTTAATTGGTTTCTTTGCAAATATTTCATACATTTTCAAGAAGTTTGATTTGTAGAGTATAAGCGAGTGGTATATTTTCCAAACACAAATCGAATATTTTTTAAAATATATATCCACAGAAACAGCAAGTCCTATTAACATCCCTTGGTGAAATTCATGCTTATCTTTACCTCGAATTTTAAAACAAGTCCGGTTAAAAAGTTTCACGCACAAACTACGGAACAGATTGAAACATACTTTCCACAATCGTATCCCTTGAGGCTGGAGATTATCAATGAGCTCTGTTTCATTTTGACTCAACATGGCAGTTTGGTGTGAGAATTAAAAATGCTATAAAATATTACTCTTTCTGGTTTATTATAAGATTTCACTTAGTCTTAATTTCGTATCGGAATGTAACTAAATAAGGAATGGAAGGGAATTGTAAAGCTATATGTGCTCCTACGGAAGTCCGCTTTTGTCTTTGTCGTCGTTGCGACTTGAATGCTCGTGAGTGAAGTCGCACCCTTGTACGTCTCCAAGGAGAGATCCACTCTGTTGTCTTCAGATAGAAGTCCCTCATAGGAGGTTAACTTGAGCAAAAAACGCTCTTCGTTCTTTTTCAAAGGTCTCTCTGCGTTCGTTTCTTCCCCTCTGTCGTTTTCTTCACGTCACCGTTTCTTGTCTCGACAGCTCCGTTTGTAATCCTCCTCAAGTCCTCTCCACTTCCTGTCCGTTTCTCTTCTAATTCCCTGCGCCTTCTTCACTAATTCCCTAATCCCACCCTCCTTTTTGACCCACTTTTTGAAACAAAGCTACTCCCTGAGTTAGTGTACGACTATCGTATTCGTAGTTGTTTCCTGATAGGTTGTTGCCCTAAAATGCTAAATATACTAAATTTGATAGTCCCTTTGTCCTTTACGATAGACAAGTTGCATTCGTATCACATAACTAATTTCGTATCATAGACATCCAAGCAACATATTCATAACAGTAGAAACTAACACGTTCACTTGAGTGCAGTCTTCTATAAATTCTAGAAAGTGTTGCTTTCTACCACTGAAGGTAAAAGAGGTATTTTTATATATATTTATGTGTTCTACCGCTTTCTGTTTGAAGTTTATATATTATAGTACGAGTACTATAGGTAAATTTAGATTGGCACTTTTACAACTTTCTTTTTCATTAAACCTAAATACTCAAACTTTGAGAAAAGTAAAATAGAGCTTTATAGTGATATTTTATTAACTCTTATAATAAAAATGGGACACGAAATGTTAAAGGAACAAATTTCTGAGATAAAATTCAAGTTTTGAAATGGATTAGATTTCTGTGCATCTGAAATCCATGATGGGCGATTAAAATATTCATTGTGAAACTTTTTCAAGGTCACATTAGAAAATTATGTCTCTCTTAAATAAAATAAAATAATTAAATTTTCATACAGTAAATAAGTATATAAACTAAATTTTATTCATCTAATTTTTAGATTTAGAAAACTCTGTAATCTTTATTTTTTCTTTTATTTGGCAGTTGTACGCCCCATTAAAAGAAAATTCGAGTTATAATGATTTTATACTGTGAAATTAGTAAGTCAATTATTTATACGAATACACTGAGTGTTTGAATTAAAGAGTACACCGGAATATCTCTAAAAAGTAGCATTTTAAGGAAAATGTCTCAGGCCAACAGTTCATTAATATATACATTATAATTATTTATATAATTATAAATAGAGGTTTACTTTGAAATATTAAATGGGGGCTCATTGTGAGCTATTGTTAGTGCAAAATTCGGATAGTGCGCCATGAGCCATGATATTTTTATTTGAAAGAGTATTTTTTTTCAATTAGTACTATATGGCGCTCCAATCGGTAAAATGAAAATAATCTGGCTACGGGAAGGAGCAATAAATAATAAATCGAAAAACAAGAAAAATGCATGATCAATTATGCTTTTGGAAAAAATAAATGATTCCATAACCGGTGTCATTTTGTTGACTTCAAAACAGAAGTAAAAGAAGTTGTCACAATGAAATAATTTTCTTTCTCCAATCCACTTTTTGACAGCGTTGCTGTCATCTTCAGTGGTTCTACAAAATATACAAAAATAATATACTACAAATAGTATGCTAGGACAATACTGGATAAAAACATGAGTAAAGCAATTTTGAATAAGATATATACACAGAACAATTATTCGCTTAATACTCTTTATTATGAGATTGGAAGCAGAACAAGTTACATTGTGAGAATACAGTTTATATGCTTGTCTAGTTATGATGAAAATGGAATGGATAGTATACATGAATATGATAGAATACGTGAGAAATTATTTTCGTTGAAAGAGAAGAGAATTTATAAAGTACTGAAATGCAGTGGATGGGGAGAAGGAGACTGAAATGCAGTGGAGGGGGAGATGAAGAAGGTGGCAATAAAAAAGAATCATAAAATGCAGTGAGGGATAATTTTAAAACTCACAGAACAAGGAACAATGAGAAGAGAAACAAAGAATATTATGTATCACCTTTTACATTGGGAAAAAGTTATATAT
>NNCF01126228.1:145657-221720 GCA_002313205.1 Laupala kohalensis | reverse complement strand
TATATATATATATATATATATAGAGAGAGAGAGAGAGAGAGAGAGTTGTGGAGGGATATGGTAAATGCCCTTTAGCTCCATTTCTGATGATTTTCATCTCGCAATGGACAGCGGACAACACCAACGGCTACTGAAAAAAACTCGACAGATCGAGGATCTCCTGAAATAAGGAGTCATTTTTCATTATCGGGTGAAGCAGGGAACTCTCATGCCTCTGGAACAAGAAATCGCAAATAAAAGACATAAAAGTCGTATGTCAAATAGTCAATTTCAAAAATAAAAACCAATCTAGCGTATCAAAAATAAATGACAATGAATACATGGAGTCCCGAAGATGATTGTTGGTTCAAAAAGTTTTAATGATCTAATCTTGCGTGAAACACTCACCGATAGAATCCCTGGGATCTAACAGTCCGAGATAAGCATAACTAAAGGGAATATGGAAGGTTTTAGTTGCCTGAACTACGAAAACAATGTAAGAGAGGAAGGTCGTGGACACTTGAATGGAAATGCAGATATTGAGCATAGAGATTCAATCATTGCGGGATACATGGTCGAAAAGAGAAGACTTCTGAAGGGATGGATATACAGTGCTCCTCACAAAAGCAAACAAAGTAGTAATACTGTGGGGTAAATAATTAGGATGAAAGAAATGGCGACGCGAGTAAAAAGTAATTTTCAGTGCAGTGAATGGATATAGAGTAAAAAACAGAATGAGGAAGGGAATAGCATGCAATAAGAATAAGAAGAATACCCATGAATAACTGTTAAAACAATTTTTCTCATTGAAGTAAGACGTTTTTTGAAGAGAGTGGGAAAAAAGTTGGATAAAACTTAAGTTATTAGATAACAAGTATGGACACAATGAAGCGAACTTCATTGAAAAAAAAGTAAAAACATGAAGATAATTATGTAAGAACGAGAAATATATAGTGAATGATAGCACGGGCTTTAGAATTAGTAATTACAGGAGAAGAAGGGGTGATGGGATATTATTTCACCTAATGGGAGAACAGAAGATAAATATTTTGAACTACTTCTGAGAGAAAAATAAATAAGACCATCCAAATAATGAACTAAGAAAAGAAGATAAAAGAGCGAATATAGAAACATGAATTTAAATTGGTTCCCAATGCTTTAACAACAAGAAATCCATACAAATAGGTGGTATTTCGTCGGAGTTAAAGGATTTTGCAGACACAGAATACACATGATTCCGAGAACATACTATCACACAGACGTAATCGAAGGTTTTCAAATTACAAAACGTAGAAAAGAAAACAAGAAAAATGTGTGGAATTTTAAACGAGAAGTCTATCACACGCCTTCAAAATACTTACGAAAATAATGTAGAAAGAATGGAAGAAAATAATTGAGAGGAATCCTTAGACGAGGGTGAGTTTAGATTGCGTGAAGACAAACGAACAAAGTAAGAAAATTGGTGATTCGATTTTGGATTAGCAAGAAGAACTCCATGAACCAACGGACGGCCGTTTTTAGCTATTATAGTTTCAATGATTCAATGGATGATTGTGACCAAAAATCTTCAACACGCCAAAATTCTAGAATAAAACATTGAAAAAAAATGGAGATGCAAATACCTCACATTTATGGGAATGAAATACAGGTTCAAAAATCGAAACTTTATGTATTTTTGACCAACTGTTTTTTGTGGATAGGTCACAAATAAATCTACTTTATGCCGCAAACGTTTCGGAATATTATAATTCCTTCTTCAGGGTTAGACAATACAATTTTCTACAATTAGTTCACATTAATTATTTATCTCTATCATTGAATATTAATTTACATTGATGACATGATCATTATTAACATACATAAATACCTACATTATTTATACAGAAAATACAACACCCACTTGTATAACTAGTTCATACTTAGGATACCTCCATAATCCATCCCACCAACACACTGTCATACACACAACATCACTACAACCATGTCACCCTCTCATCAACCTAACAACTAATTAAATCTCACAACATGAGTTACGAGGAAAACATTCCATGGCTCACTAGTGATCACACCCAACAAGTAGTGACTCAACTGACAACTCCCGAACCTGCGTCATACTGATGCTATCACTTTGCTCTAACAACAACCAAACATATTGTTTACATCATTCCATTACTTCAACCATATACTATCATTCTATACATACCATTGTTCATAATTACATTTTTTAAATTATTTATTTCTATTGTTCTATTCATATGTACTACAATACTAGTGTAAGTTCCTTATATATTATTCGATTTTCTTTAAAATGTTTGCATAAACATTGCTTAAATTCTCGGTATCCGATTAGAAATAGCACGACTGTTCATTTTTCACTATACACACCAAGTATTTAAATAATATTTTTCAATATACCTGTTCACTGCCCAAAATCACTGTTTGTTCAAAATTAAATTTATGTTTGGCATTTTTAGCATGCTTACCCAAGGCACATACCGGATTACTTTTCGCACAATCTTTGCGATGTTGAGCCAGCCGTTTGGATAATGTGTGACTGGTTTGACCCACATATTACACTCATTACATGAAACTTTATAAATCACATTACTTCTATCTTCATTTTTCATAGGCGGTTTAATATGTGAAGATAGTGAATTCCCTAAATAATTCTTATATGTTGGATTCCCGTGAAACCTAAGATACCGAAACGACATTAGTCTGGAATAGGTAAGGAAAACTATCTAAGGAATAGGTAAGGGCAGCAATCTTTGAGTTACATCTCTTGGTAAGGCTGAATTCATGTTTTGATTTATTACGTACAGAATGTTTAGTTACAAATACTCCATACAAATATACAAATGCGAAAGAGTGTTTGCTACCTGACCACGTCTAAACCACTAAACAGATAGTGATGAAATTTGACAAGGAGATAGTTTAGGCGTCCAGGATGAACATAGAAACTTTTGTGAAATAAAAGATAGAAAATAATTGAAATATGTGAAATAAAAGATAGAAAAGATCAGTTTCAAAAATTAGTTTTTGAAAATGGAGTGAAAATATTAGGGACACAATGAAACATCACTTCACTCACTGGAACATCAGGATATAATTATTCAATTACCGTTCAACCAAAGTTCAATCACACAGGCAAGTGTTTCATAATGTACGCCGGGTTGTTTGAGATAATAACGATCAGGTTAATGTAAATTAAATTATATTTTTTCGTATTTAATCGAAAAAGACAGGTTTAATTATTAGATTTTGGGATCTTTCAGATAAGCAATGACATTATGTCGCGTAGATACAAGTTCAGCACATATAGTGGTTAAATACCCCTACTTAAGTGGTAAAGTGGTGAGCTGGGCTAATTGGTTTCGTTTCGATTTCTTTGTTTCTCTTGCCGACAAGGTAACGTTGCTGTTGAAGGGTGGTTTTATCCAAGGATTTATTTTTTCTTGCTGCTGGAGGTGAAACTCAAAATGGTGTTTTCAAATAAAGTTTTGCACTAAATTTGTATTACTATGAATTTCTAAAATTAGGATTCTGTACATTTGTCAAATAATCTTTATTTATTCCTAACCAATGCGTCTCATTGGTCTAATAAATATGATCAAATCATATTTAATCACTACCAACAATAACTTTTGCTGGTAACAACCATTTCTGAAAATATTTAGCTTTTTATCCAACTATGAGGAATATGAAAATAGAAAATGGATTTTTCAAGCGTGTATTTTTTGTTACACTTGTTATCGCGACAGAAGCAATTTACAAATTAAATATAATTTCATGTCTATCGCCGCGACAACAGTGACGTTAATATTTTGATAAGTAATTAGCAGCACCTTTTACTTTTTCACTCAATCCGCGTACAATTTAACCGATTTAAACCAGTAATCAATTTAGACATAATCAGTAAACATTTGTGGTTTAATAACACAAATCTTGTAATATAAAATCTATAGGAAAATACAGAGTACTGTCGTCTCATGTAAGATTCATTTCTAAGTTCAGAATTATTCTACTCAATATAGAGGTACGATGTACGAAATCCACTTATTCAGGAGTATAATGTCTCTTATCACTTGAAGGTATTTACTTATTTTGACACATGGAGAATTTTTGTCTTAGCGGTGCATCTAGGAGTTTCTGTGAAGAGTGTCAAGCATTGTATGAGGAGATGTTCCTTCTCCGAGATCCACTTCATAGGCGTCAGGTTCTCAACGACCAACAGGGTGTGCGGGTTGCATACATTACACGCAACAAGCAACTGCGGTCTCTCAAGGGACTTCGCTTCTCGACATCCTACGTCTTATAAAGAATTTGGCACAACTTCAGTCACTCTTATGTTAAGCAAAAAATCTCTGTAATTTTATTGTGTTTATTAACGTCATCATATTTGAATCAATGAAATATTAATCAGATTATAATTAAAATCCTTTTGATCAAATATATGAAAATTAATGTGTTTCATTAATGCGGAAAACCTATGAAGTAATTTTCTACAATTTACCTGCCCTTTACCTAGCTTTCTCAACATTGCTATTCAGAAATTCAAAACACTTCTAAGAATCAATATTTTCTATTTACAAACCAGTCGTTTTTCCACAGCGCTACGTACATACTTTGCAAGATTTATTAAGTACTAGAAGTTATCCGCGATTTCGTCTGCTTGTACATGCATCCCTATATATGCACATGTTTAATTGTTCCACAGTATGATGTATCAGAATTTATCTAGCCATTTTCTTTTTCGATAACTTTGGTTAGGATGTTGCTGTTTTGTAGACGAGCTCCTTTAGGTGAACAATAATGTCACTCAATGTTGTCACGTATCTCTAACCGTTTAGGCAGCGTGTGAATATACCAATCAGACGATGGATTTTTGTCACAACTTTATCGGGATTGATCATCAAAGATAATTTTCTTTCTTTTAACATATTAAAAAATTAAAGTTATCCGGTGTATATTAGTATACTTCTTGTAATTCCTTTATCAATACAGTTAAGATATTACCAGTGAAGCAGAATAAATGTCCTTGAGTAAGGATGAGTTTTATTAGAAAGTGTCCGTGTAAAATTACAAAAAACTCAATATTCCATAATTTGATCCAGTGTTGTATTGAAAATAATTTGTGTTTTATTGAACGGAGATATTATCACAATATGGAGAAAAACAGGAAGGCCATAATTAGAGTTTCTTTGAATATCTCTAATGTTAATATGACTTAAGCGATGAAAGTGAAACAGAATAGTGTAAATTTGAGACTATTAACGCCCATATACGATAATTAGACTAGTAATTTGCGTATTATGAACAAATTTTCATTATTTTCATTTGTTTAATTTTTTGTCAGTGACGGAAATTTTTTGAGACATGCAATATCATTGATTATTCTACGTTCTTTACTAGTTGTCACCCAATCCACACACCAAATTTGACAATTCAGTGAATGTATCTCCAGAATTTACATTTTCCTTATAAGTTGCTCTATATGTTAAAGTTTTTGTGTTGGAGAAACAACTATTCCTCTCAACATCAGGACAAACACTCATAAGAGTGGGGAATTAGCTTTCGTCTGATCTCTAGGAGCCTCTATCCATCCCGGTTTATATAGACAACAGTAAATTCAAATCCAAATTTCACTCCAATTTTTCTTTCCTTTTATCGAACGGTCGGTCAACGTAAACCGAGGAGGGAAGAATCGGTTGCTTATCTGCGTGACTGACGAAGGCGAAAGCCGAAACTGTTTCGTCCAATATGTGAGTAACTTTTATGTATTTATTTCGTTATATTTTATTATCTGTTAAGGTTTTAATGACTAAAAGGCAGTAATATCGCATTGTTTGTGTTTTAGTCAGCTAAAGGACAACAATATCTTATTACATTATGACATTGGTATTGTAATAATTACATTAATCACAGTCATAATTTTTAACACACTGCATTATTAAATATTTTGGTAAATAGTATTAAAGAAGAAACATCATATTGTAATTATTTCNTTTTGGTAAATAGTATTAAAGAAGAAACATCATATTGTAATTATTTCCATTCAAGCGATGAAAATATGAGAAAATTTACATAAAAACAAGATTAAGCAGGCTGCTTTAAAGCATTTTCCCTGCCTTCTCTGTGTTGTCCTCCACGTTCTCTGTTTTACCGACACGAGTTTAAGAAGGCTGAGAGAAAGAATTTGTGACAATTATATTCTCGTTAGTAGCGCTATAATTAAGGAAGAGAGGCGCAACGGATTTCATTAGAAAATTTAAATGATAAGTTGTCAAGGACGCTTGTGAACCGTAAATTCGAAATAATAATCATGGAGCGTGATATACGGATTTCTGAAAGCTTAAATAAGAGGTTCATACATTGTTGTCTTCATACTGCCTTTTATCTAAAAAAATGAATACAACAGAACACATGAGCAAATTTGAGAGAAATATGACAATATTTCTTATAAAATTTAATGAATCCCTACCAGTGTCAGCATATTTTTTCCTTTTATTTTTATTTGAGTTAAATGCAAAGGTCGTACAACTAGTAATGTACCGCATACTTTTATTATACGAATTATCCTTCAAAACTGCCCTTATACCCTCAAACACACGCGCTGGGGTGAAATCCACCCCATAGCTTTGTTTTTCGTTTGTTTAACAATACATTTCATTCCGTTCGCCGTTTAACTCTGTGTACCCCTCTGTCTCCTTCCCCAACTTAGTACACCTAGCTTTAATCCGCTTTCGCACGTTTATTCTCCCTTCAAAGTACCATTGTTTACTGTGTGGGGTATGATCTATCCCATGCGTGTGTTCTCACTACAAATTATGTCCAGTAGCCACACCGCCCTGAGGTGCCGCGTCTAGAAGAGAGAGTCACTTTCTAGACGTCTACCCTCACATCTCGGTCGGTCACCCTATTCACCCCCAGTTTTGGGGGTAGGGTCGCTGAGGAACAATTCTTGTCGCAAAAAAAGAAAAGAGGTATTTTTTGACTCAGCTGCACCTTGAGAACATAACGAATTTGTTTGACAGAGCGGGAGTATCATTCATACACTTTTTAAAGTTTCCATTTTATTGTGTTATTCCAATTAATTCAGTGTTTCGAACTTGTTTGCTTGATTTTTTGAAGCTGGTTAGTGAGAGTATTCTATAATATGGATAGATTTACTCAAGAACAGGAGAGAATAAGAAATGTCTAAGAATTAGAACAAGATAGTGATGAAGATTCTGTCTCGAGTGATCAAAAAATCAATCTAAGGTTCAAAGTTATTTGAATAAATGTTGCAAAGAACTTTCACTTTATGACACTTCTGCGTGGATGCCACAAGACTTTAACATTTTAAAGCATGTTTCACGATGTTTTTCCTCAATTTGATAGTATAAAATTGGTAAATTTAGTGTGTAATTTACTTTAAAATTTCCGATAAATAAACAGTATTTTTACTAAATAAAATATTTGTTTCAATCTTCCTCTTACAAAAACATTTTCAATGACAATAGTGCTGGTATCGTTATTAGGGTTTGCTATCAGATGCAAGTCGGTGTTCCAAGCATTTATTGTTTTGCTAACAAAGGAAAGGAGGGTAGAGGATGTCCTGTAGATGTCCAAAGCTTCAATAATCCAGGTATCTGGTACTTTATCAAACGCTTTTCTGTAGTCTGTCCAGGTTAGCGACATACTTTTCTTAATTTCCTTGCAGTCTGTATGTAGCATTTGATTTGTGAATAAATGATCCTTACATCCGTACGTATTTTTGATACACCCCTTTCGTTCATCAGGAAACAGGTTATTTCTTGCTAGATTGCGGTGTAATATCTCAGATATTATCTTAGCGAGGAGTTTGTACATATTATTTAAGCACGTAATTAGTCTGAAGTTTTTAGCTAGTTCCGTATTTTCGTCCTTAGATATCATGTATGACTTCCCTTTTGTCAGCCAGTCTGGGATGATTTGGTTGTCGGTAATCATTTTGTTGTATGCTAATGTTATGTTCTTGTGAGTAGCATGCAGTTATTTCAGCCAGAAATTGGGTATTCCATCAATACCTGGTGTCTTCCAGCTGGCGGTCGTGCTGATAGCTGCTTTCAGCTCCTCCTCGGTTATGCTTTCCTATTCCATTCTATCGATGTTGGCTGTTCTCTCGTACTCCTGCAGAATCCAAGGGGCTGCTGAGTTATGTGCAACGTCTTGTTCACAGATACTCTTCCAATAGGTTTCTATGTCATGTTCTGTTGGCCTAGATTTGACCTGATACTTTTTGCCCATAATACTGTTGTACAATTTGCTCCTGGTTTCTACGAATTTTTTGTTTTGTCTATTGGGTTGACTTTTCAGTATACCGCTTTATCCTACATGCATTAGCAGCTACCTTTTGCTTTAGCTGCTCAGAAATTTTTGTATGCTCTTTGGGATTTCGTATCTGGTACTTTCCATACAATTCTTTCTTTCGTGTCATTATTTTGTTACTGAGCTTAGGCTGCAGAAATACATCCAATAGCGAAAGGTCTTTTCTGAGTTCATTTATCGTCGTCCTCTGAATTCTTATTTTCCAAGGTGGTTCATCAGCACATGGCCTTCTGGATATGCTTGACTTTGCTACCGTGGGCAAAACATTGTCCTGAATTGTTGCAGCGGTAGCGTAGATGAGCTTGTTCAAATCCGTGATGCAGTTGTATTGTTCTGGCCACTTTCTCAGGATTTCTTCTATAGCATTGTTACCTAATCTTATCTGCTTCCTGCGCTTTTGGGTATTGTTCAGTTTCTGAAGTGGTTGTCTTTTGATCTTTCTTTCGGTATTTGTATCCTCTAGTATTCTCTTAGTGATATGGTCAACCATATTCAGTATGTCAATGTCTTCACCTTCCTTTTCACAGCTTGGCAATGCTCTCATCTCTGCTACTTCAGGCAGAGTTTCGTTGGGTTTGCGAGTCGATTCTCTACTGGTTGCATTTGCAACCTTGTTCATCAGTTCTTCCTCTGCTTCACTTTCCATCTGATCTTCTGTTTCTTCACGAATAAGTCTCTTTGCTTCTTTCCTAACCTCCCTTAACTCACTTGGAGATGGATTATTGCTGTTCAGGATAAATCTTCTTTGTGTTGCCATGGTACTAGCACTTAATTCGTGCGCGATGTTCAGGTTCCTTTCTTTCCAGATGTTATATGTTTCCTTGAGGTTGGCGGTTCCAGTTTTTTCCAGGGCAAAATAATGGCAGAGTAAAACCTCTTTGTATTCTTCTCGAGATCATTTTACCCTCGATTTACCCCTATCAACTCTGGGACACGATGTTTGCTTGCTTGTCACCCTGGGACATGACTCCGTTCTATTCGCTTTCTTCAGGTTCGTTGGCTGGGGGTCATCCCGCTTTTCTTCAGGAGTTTTGTTGACTCCTTGGTCCGGTGGCTCTGGTATATTATTTTCCTGCAATAGTTCGTAGTGTCCCTTTTCGAGATCTCTAGTAATGAGCAGGTTAATATTGCCGTGTGTGATGCTTTGCAAATTACTGTAGGTTGTTTTTTGTATCATACTGGTCGTCTGTTATTTTTCCTTTCTCTGCGTAGATCATAAAACTTATCTGGTGTAGTTCTGACATCGCGAGGATTTCAACACTCGTGCCAAATGTCCCTGACTACCTAATTTGGTAGCAATAACTTATTTGATCTTGCGGTCCCCGAACAAGATAATCTTTTAGGTTGTTCCAGCATCTTCGTAAACAAGACACTGCCTCCGCTCTCACTTCCATATGTCTGTTCTGCGTGTTGTAGAGATACAGGCTCACTGACCGGAAGAGGCAGTTTCCGTCTCCTACAATGCGCTGAACATTGAACGATTTACTTCTAGTTTGATCTAGGGTGGTTATATATGACAGGGCTTCGCATAGTGATGACCTGAGGTGCCTTGAGCCTCCTGCCGGACGCGGGGTCAGTGGTCAAATTGAACCCGTTTATTTCGTTTTTTTTCGAGGCTTTGTAACTACTTGTGTTTGTCTTTTCCATCATGTGGGTAATGCCTGTTGTGGTCCACGGCTAGTATTTTATTTCCTTCCAACCCGCCGGTATGGCCAGTGAGGGCTTCCCCTATCCGCCAACTGGGGACGCGTCCGATGGGAGACAGGCAACTCCGCACGGATTATTATTATTATTATTATTATAACTTGTTTTTCTGTTCGAACAGGTTGGGGCGGGCTTATACGCCAAGCCGGAAGTAAAATTTGGTCTTAGTGGAGACTAAGAAATTTCCTTGTTAGGTCACATTTTTGTAATATAACGGATTTCTGCATTTCTGGAAGTACATTTCAGGTCAATGGCAATTTTGCAAGATGCTCATTCAGTATTTTGGAAAATTATTAGGGGAAATTAATACTTTATTTTGTTTCCAACTCTTTCGAATTTCTGTCTTAAGGGTCTGATATTTTTGAATTTTTGTTCGTTCTGTCTTTTTTAAATTGTTAGTGGAAGGAACATCTACATCAATAATAAAAGTATTTATTTTAGATTTGTCTTTTATTATTATTATTATTATTATTATTAAAAAGAGCTTTTGATTTGGTTTCTCATCTGATTCACAAATATTCCGTGAGCATGCCGTGGATATGAGGAAGTTACTTTTATTTGGCAAAAGAATTGGTTACTGCATATGATTTACAAAAGGTGAATACATGTCCACACTAACTTTAATTAAATTAAGTTATTTTCTGATTGTTTACATGTCCTTGAAGATTCCATTCCTTTAAATTAACCTTCGATATGATGTTATATGTTGCGGGACATAAGTGAAAACAGAACGCAATTGTGAGTTATGTGCATTTTATTCTCTTCCTTACATCTCAATCCTTGTTTTGTTTCAAATATTGTTTCCAAGTGATTATTAAATGACTGGATTGAAGCAACTATCGAAGCAACGGACAAGCATTTCGTTATTCCTATAGTAGATTAAGGGACTACAGAACAAAGAAGCAGGGATATGACGTTGTAAGAAAAGAAATAAACTGAATCTCGAAGGTTAAATGTATATAATATATACATTTTTACTGTTGAAGATTTATGTCGAACTGTACTATATAATATTCATTTGAAAATTTGTTGTTGTTAAATAATAGACTCATAATAAGTTATATTATGCATAGTTCATTGTGCTCATTGACTTGTTACATTTTCTTTGAGATAACATTGAAGAATATTAACCTAAATTTGAGTTTTAGTCTTAGATTATGTTCAAACATAAAAGTCATTCATCCTAACACAAGCAACGTCTATAATTATTGAAAATGTACAAAAATGCAACATATATATCTATAGTTTATATCAGAACTGAATTAATATAACTTTTTGGGCACTTTTTCTAAAATGTTGTGTGGAATGCACAGTTCTCATTTTATAAGGAAGTTTAAACACTCATTTCACGGAGATATGACTGTTGGAAGAGCGATGACTCCTAGCTTTCAGAGACTTGTAGTTTCAGCAGCAAATTTCTCATATATTTTACATCCAATTTTCTTCATACTATTATCTTACAAGTAGAATTACCCGAAGCTGCCCAGAATTTGAAAAGAAACTTAAAATAATTACTAGACGTTCAAAATGTTAAAGCAATTCACAAATAAAACATAAAATTAATATTTTTACATTGTTAAACAAACATACAAAAATTACATCAATATTCAAGTAAAATTGGTATTAAGAATTAATGTATTTTACCCCACAGTGGATATTAAAGCGCTTACCAACAGGTCTGAGTGTTTTTAGCTCATTTAGAGAATAATAGCCCTGCGTAGCTATTATTCTCTAAATTCATATGTGAGTTTTTTATATTTCACTAATTTTCGTGGTATTAAACTTTCAATTTGGTTAATTTAAAAAAATAAATATCACTAAGAATACCTACAAAATACATTTTTCAATATTGTATGTTTATGTGTATGCAATTACGAATACAGAGAGAAGGAATGTACAGTTTACTCAGAAATAAATAAAGCTCAGTTAAGACCTCTAAATTCGTCGGTTTTCATTTCACTTGTAGGTTATGTACTAGAAAACAATGTCCTGCGCAACCTTTATATAGTTTTGATTCGGTCACGTGGATTACACATTCGGTGAATTGTCCGCCGCACGCAACGTAGTCGAACTCTCGCGGACACATTACTAAGTATCATAGTGAAGAGTCATATGAGCGAAGATTCTATGAGCATCTATTTACTTGCAGTATATTTTAATTGTTTTTCTTATCTTGAAATTCATTTATGTTAACCATTCTTTGCATCATCCGTTCTCTACAGAGTACCACGTGTGCTATTAATTAATTACAAATTATATTGAATTATTTATGATTTAAATGAAATGAAAGAAATTCTTGAGTTATGGTATTTAAACCAGAATATTATCATCAATATTACAGTACTGGGATTTTTACACTTCTATAGTTACAATTATTTCATGGCTAAAAGACCTTTTGGAAAAAGTATTAAAGGCCAATTATAAATCATTTATTATCACTTTCACAACTTTGGATACATTGAACTTAAACAAGGACACAAATTCACTTTTATCCTTGAATTAATTTTGATTTGGGAAAGTCCAGAAAACTTCACGGACTCTAGAATGAAAGAATGAATAAAAAGAGAAACTGAGTTGCCTCGGGTCATGTGGTACCTAAGTGACATAGGAGTATGTACATTGAAAGTGAAAACTTAGACTTATTCCCTTTCTGTCCCAAAAGGGAATAATAGAAATTTTGACAGGCCATGGGAACTTGGAGTTTTCTTGAAAATAATAGTGAAGATGATTCTTGAAAAGGATATGAAACAGTGGCTCATGTGTTATGATACTGTCTCTTATATGACGTAGATAAGGCTAAACTAAACAACGAAACAAAAGAAAAGAAAGTGTAACTTGAGAGAAAATATAAAGCTGATGAATAATAATAAAAATAGAACGATTTTGAAAACGCTATGAGACTACGCAGCGTAACGCATTCGAGTATGTGGTGTAACAAAATAATAGGACGTAAACAACTTTATGCGATGGAGATGAGCGCCTTTAGCAATGGAGATGGTGAAGTGATGTTTTACATGAGGAAGGGTGAAATATGGATGTATTTTATTGTTTAATTATGGCAAGGTTCAGGAAATGAGTTCTTTTCCTTAAGCCAACTGTGACTAGGGTGCGGGAATTTGGAAGGAGTTATGCTTGATTGTCGGGACTTTTGGTTCCAAACCGATATTTTTCTAGAGTAGATGAAAGTAGACCTGGATGAAAACCCCACCTAGTTCGGATGAATACGGTTAGAACCCGCTCTCTACCACTCAGCGTTATCGTGGAAGCAAAGACGCAAACACTAGACCACCGTTAGTACTAGACTGCTACAATCATGGATGAAACAGATTACATGAAATGACGTTGCAGAAGTGTAATAAAAAAAATTGGAGTGTGCGAGGGAAACCTAAAAAATTCCTCATCCAACTGAGGAGTTGAACATCCCTCGTGATAAATATGGCCAAATGAAAATGTCGACACCAACCATTTCAGTACGGGATCACCAGAACCGCGCATACGGTTGTTGACAGGTACGTACCTACAACACCAGTTCGTCTTTCATGACAGTAATGTTTAGATACGTTTTCCGGATTCCAGGTAGATATGGAAACAAGTACTCGTCGAACGAGTTGACCAGTCAACGCACCTATAATCTCTGCAGGTGATTCCAGGTTCAATTTATGGCTCGTCACTATTATCATGTGAGCGCAGGCACTACATTTCTTCTTCATATGTAGTGTTCTTGAAAGAAAGATATTCATGTGTTCTTCCCGTCATCTGAAGGTTGGGAGCGCAGACTCAGCCACTACAACATCAAGGAAAATATGAATTAAAGATGACTGGTATCCAAATTTTATTCTTAAAAATTGAGCTAAGGAATTCTAGAAAGAATTCTAAGAAATTTTTAAATTTATTTACGGTGATATGTTTAAAAATTTGTAATCGATTAAACATTGAATTACTTCCATCATGGTTTGTGTACTTGAAGCACATTTTTACCATTGACACCATGACTTAGATTTTCAATTTTTACGCCAAAATACACAAAATGATTAAGAAGAAATATATATCATAATTCGATAATTTAAGCTCATTCCGCTTTCACTTTGAGGAGAGGTTTCAAATTATATACACTATATTTTACAATTGATGTATCTAAAGAGTTTTGAAATAACTTCAATATTTACGGTTTTACTAAATACTTTTCTAACTTCTTATAGAATCGTATGCAATAGTGCTTCACCTCAGTAGACAACCCGTTTTACTGTGTATTGGATCATTTAAACTTGGGTCTCTACCCCTCATTTATTTGCATTTAGTGTAAACCATTTTCATCAGTAAAAACATTCTAACAATTTGTTTTATCAAATATGAATTAATTAAGTAATATTGCTTCGTCAATGTAAGTAAAGATCAATGAGTGAATCTCAATTTGATTACTGTTCTGATGCTTTGTTGAAAGGAATGGGTGAAATGTACTACAGAAATATTCTGCAATTATAACTTAAGTGATTGAAAGTAAATTTTATTTTGTATTCTGTATCATTCACTCGTGGCGGTTTTACGAGAATAAGAAAGGAAAGGCGGGATTAGCATATTTGAACAGAACCTTTAAAAAGAATTTCGTTTCTCTCGATTGTAGTCAGCGTTTGCGTGAGGAAGTCTACTAGGTTATTATATCGACTGCTTCGCAACATAGTTACGTCGTCGGTCGGTGGGTCGCTGGAGCTGCGCTTTCGCAAAAGCGCCATCGGACGCCTCTGTCACGTCCTCTGTTTCGGTATTCGGCAGGCGCGCGCTCTTCGAGATAAGGTGGCGTTTTTATCTACTTACCTTCAGTAGTGACGCTGCGTCTCTTCCTTCTTCTTCTTTCGTGACATCACGGACATTCGCCTGCCACGAGCGCAAACAAGATGAAGAAGTACTTTTTTCCGGAAATACTATATCCTTTGTAATATGATACAGAAGGATAAATTCTATATTGTATTATAGTGGTCTACAATCTTCTTCAAACAATGTGTACGTGATTTAATTTAATAACAGAAACAATGTTCGAAAACGGAACAATTTTAAACACAGAAATAATTTTGAAATCTTTAGTGGTTGGATTTGTACGACGATTTCTACGATAAACTCGTACAATTTGTACACATAGTATTTGTAGATGTAAGTGGATTAATCTTGTGGACATGATATTCCTTCTTTTTAATTTTAACGGTAGTACAGACATGGATAAATTGAAATAAAAAAAATAATGAAACGAACAATAAATTTCCCAAATAAATAAAATATATGACAATTTAGCGTTTATTCAAGTGGTCTAGGTCATATTGAATCTGCCTCAATCTTTACATCTTGGCCTATTGAAGAAAATATTATGTGCTTATTTCACCTTCCGATGTTGGTCCCGTGGTATATTTATTCTTTGTGCGACCCGAAAAGCAGTTTTGCGGTGTAATTTTAAAATATTTCAGTTTTTAAACGCCGTAAAATATTTAACATTAATCAACTCTTTCAAAGCATATATAAAAATGTTCAAAAAATTAATATAATTGAACAAATTAACTTTGTACACTCCGGGTTATATATGAGACACCTCTCGTCATTAAAGAAAGATGATGGAGGTGCACTAGAATCGTCTTCAAAACAAGGGCAATAGTTTTTTTGTAATTTTCGTCATGTTCCGGAATTTTAACTAATTTGTTTTCAAGAACTAAAACATTGTATTATTATTGCGATAATTTTTCAGGGTAGCAAAACGTTTGGGATGACATTTTAAACAAATGAAAAATATTTTAGCTGTTTGTATGAAGGAAGCTGTATTATTCAGTTTAAAAATATATTATAAACAACCAGAAATCTTGAATGAATGTGTTTTCTTGTGAAATTAGGGAATTCAGCATTACTGCCAATATGTTTCGGTTAGATTTGCGTGAAATTCTCTACGGTGGAAGTCTGCCTTTTCTAATTCTTACAAAATCCCGTGGAATGCCAATTGACAACGATCATTATGACAATAAAAACGCCACGCTCATCCTCCTACTCCTCGACGCGGTGCTTCCTTCCGGCTTCACGTCGCAGTGTGCGAACCTCGTGCCTCCATTGTTTTTCAATCTCTGACTCGAGTCTTGCTTCGGGACAAAGGAAACAATTTCTGGTGTCAACCCTCTCTACCCAGGCCATAATCTCCTCTCCATCCCCATGCCGCCGTCCCACCCTAACGCCCATGGCGAACCGTCCTCTGAGTCAGTTAAATGTTCCCTGTTTGCGATAAGGCCGGGTCGGGACAGGAATAATTGCCACAGTAAGGTCTCTGTGGGAAGAAGCCATTGATGCCAGCGGTGGACAGCAACCACTTGGGGCTCTCTTGAGAGGGAAGCGTGCAACGGTACATTCAATTCTTGTCTCGCAAATAGTTATGGTCCTTTTATAACTTTAGTTGAAAATTATGAAAAATTATGTACGAACAATCAGTTAAAAATTACGGAACGTTTAGTAAAAATATTAATTCAATTGTAACATTTTTTGAGCGAGACATCAAGGATGCTTGTGTGCGAAATAAACGTCGTATTTGAACTTACAAATTATGCCGAAACAAAACTCAATTTCTCTATGTATTACGTACTAAGCAAAATGACATATTTCTAAACAATAAATGTTTGGACAAATTATCTTTAATTATTAATTTTATTTTATTACCTTCTTCCTCTTCAGTTTCATTTTTCTCTTAATTATTCACCACATTTGTGACATCTTTTAAAAAAATTTAGTGTCAATCCAAACCGATTCTTGGATCTTAAATATGAAATATTGATTTATTTTATAAGAGGAAATCCTTCTGTTTCTGCTCAGTTCAACGACATGTTAAAGAAGTTGGGTGACAGAGGGAATGTTAATAGATACTTGATTTTGAATCGTGAAGTTATTCGATAAAAAAGACAGGACACCGTCTACAGAAATAAAACAAGACGTTACCCAAACAGCAGTGTAATTGTGAAAACAAAATACAAATATACAAGTTAAAAAATATACATAGAAAAAATACTCAACACCGAGTCCCAAAGTCACGTACATCCAGCAGACATTCTTGGGAAGTGATCAACGTCAAGCCCTAACGCACGACGCTCATTAACACGGAGTCACACCAATCACATACTGTATACAAACACTCACACAATCAATGTAGTTCAGAGATATACTGAGGTTCGAGGTGAAAATACAGGTATGCTCACAACTGTAGGGCAATCTAGGTCAGGGCACGCCAACGCCGGATCGCGACAGCTGTTCGAACCGGATCGAGTAATCTGAGCGCAAGCCCACGGACAAGAATGCCAAATCACAGACGTCAACTACTGACGCTCGATCAGTCCTGACCACAAAAGTCCACTCATTCAACTACTTAATAATAATAATAATAATAATAATAATAATAATAATAATAATAATTGTATACATGTGATTAATATACTAATAATTAGTGTATTTGTATTTTGTTTTTCAATTATATTATTGTTAGGTTAACATATTAGCTAAGTATATTATATTGAGCTAGGAAGACGTGGACTAAATCTACACATACTTTACTTGAAAATGAAATCGTGTTTCAGAAATAGCAATAATAAGATACGTGGGGTGTTGTGACACCCAACTTGACCTTAAAAGTGTTAAAGGATCGGACACTGGAGGAAGTACTAAATAGTTTAGAACCCTCGGTGGATGAGGGCATTCGAGTGCTACTCAACGCTTAAACTTGAGTAGACATGGTAGGGGCATAAACCCTCTGGGTACAACCTTACTTCCCCTATTTGGGTTGGATTCGGGCAGTATGGTCTCCGACGACCATTGTTATTTATAGCTAATAAACGTCTCCTTTTGATTACCAGACGTTCCACTGATTCTTACGAATGACCACTTCGTGGTGACATTAGAGTTCAGGATGTTACACCACTCTGAGCTCCAGAGGAAAAGTGGAACTGATGGACAGATTCAGTTCGGACTGCACGAGGTAAAAATCACCCATTCCGATGAACAAGTTTCAAAATGGCGATCCGTATAAATGTAACGTCACGGTCACCCTTGAAGAGTGAAACGGTAGAGAGTAAATAACCCACTGCACGCGCTACCAGGCATGGGGACACTCCCGGAACAACTGCATGCGTGACATCGTGAGTCATCTCTGAGCGGGACCACACAGTCTCGGTTTGTTCTACTCGACCCCTGCGGTTGACGTGTCACAATATTTCAGGAGACCACTGTACCTCTTGACGGGATGCCAAGACCCCTGGAGATGAAGAGGCGTCGCGCGGAGCAGGTTATCCGCGGCGGTGAGCATAGTATAGTTGCCGAGGTAGCCAGCAGGGCAAACCTCGCACGCTGTACAATGGCAGCAACGTCTCCATCGAAGACAATGACGGTATCTTTCGTCCAATATCGTCCAAGAGACCTGCGCACCATTCTGAATTGGCATCAAACAAGCACTCTCTATATGGTAAATTCTGTCTCCCTTTTCCTAAACGGCCCCCTCTCACTTACATCGTTTGCCTCGTGGAGTAGTTGCGGAAATTCCATTTACAAAATTGCACAAATTCTTAAGTTTCCGTCATATTTTTCCTCCTCGTTCAGGAGACATAGCTTCTCTCTCTTCCGGGCTATCACGTCTACCGTGCTGATAGACCCTACATCACCCAAATCGTAACTCTCGTAAAGGAACAGCCATTGCTAATCGGAAGTCTATTTCGCACACTCTGCTCCAAATTTATCCCCATGTTCTCTTGAGCAACTTGGAATTCGGTACTCCGCAAGACTCAAGACAATACAAACCGTGTACGCGATTAGCAATTCCAGCAATGTCAAACCTATCTATATAGGGAGAATGTTTCCTCATCAATGTGAAGAAGATCCAGAGAACCCTCAGAAAACCTTCCACAACCCCTGGCCGTATTCCCGGTACGGTCACATATGGCCCAGCAAGTAAAGATCTTCTGTGACATTCTGCAAATCCGTTTTACTTCTCATGTAATTTCACCCCATCCCACTCTCTTGACCATACTTCTACCACTGTAATCCCTCCCTTACCCCAGACCCTAGGGTGACCCAGAAATGTATTCCGGACGGAATAGTGTCAATATCAAGAAGCTGATCTGCTCCAACAAGGCGACTTCCTTTTGCGTACTCTCCTCTTCCTTGAAGCATGCTATGATTTTTGTTCTCCCCAAAGAGGGGAAAATCATCAGGACTATTCTAAATTCTCCATCGTTCCATCACTCTTCTGTCTTTTTGTTGCAGAATCTTCGAGCGTTTCCTCTTCAAGAATATTGCCCCTTTCCTAAAGTCCAATCATACCTTCCGTCCGACCCAATTCGGCTTCTGGCGCATTAAGTATATCACCCTGCAGACCTTTCACCTTACTCAGGAAGTGGCTCCCATTCTTTCTTGTAAAGTTACCAAACCTGATATCTTCTTCGATTTTCCTTAACCTAAGACTCTATGCATCACAACCTGGTCCTTTATAAAATCGCTCCTCTAGTTCTTCCCGGCATCTGTCACCTACCAGTGTACCTATAATGTTCGGTACAACCCTCTCTGTCCACAGTCCGCCCCATCCATGCTGGGATACCCCAGGGTAGTATCTACGCACCAACTATTTTCTCTCTTTGTTTCTCTCTGATCTTCCCACTTCTCGGCGTGTTTCTGAATTCTCCCGCAGAGATGACATTGAGTACGAGGCACCTGCTTTCTGTCTCTCTCAAGCTATTTCTAATCTTCAATCTGCCACTTCTGACCTTACAACGACTTCTAATGGGCTCACCTTGAATCCCTCCAAGTGTAAGGCATTTCGTTATCTGATCGGCAAATCCTTCGAAAACCTGCCGTAGTTTATGGTCAAGTACACCACTGTGGCCTGGTCTGCAAGTGTCAAGTACCTTGGGATAATAATGGACCGGAAACTTAGCTGGGAGAACTACCTTAAATCTCTCTCATCTAAAATGTACAGCACGGTTGATCATCGTTCTTATGTCCTCCCTAATCACAGGATCAGGCCCAAAATATAACTTCTTATCTACAAAGCATGTATCCGCAGCCTTGCATTCTATTCCTGTGAAATCTGCGCCACTACTTCTTCCAACCATTACCGCCTTCACGTTGTCGAGAACCGGATTGTGCGGATGACTATTACACATCCGGTGGGTTCCCCCAACTCTACACTTTTCCTTCCCAGGGGACTTACATCTAGTAAGTACGTGTTTGGCGAACACGGGGCCCCGAGCTGAGTCTGGCATTACTTCCACTTACTCGTGCAAGGCACCTTTCTTTCTATTTCCTGACCTTCCTTGGTCACCTCTTGTTCTTTTCGATCCCGACGATATTAGGTTTAGGGTATCTATCATTTTCCTCTTTCTTCTTCTTCTCTTTTTATTAATATTTAAGTAAAAACTTGAGATATGCCGGGATATGAGTTTTGAGTTGTAATTCAAGATGGTTTTTAGTGGGTATGGCTGAGTTATTCGGCGAGTCCTACACGCGGGGAGAGTCATGTTGACTGTCCCTAGTGCGTAACTGCATTTTCCCTACCTGTACAAGTTTAAATGGCTCTAATGACCTTGATGTTGACGAGCCCTAAAGCCCCACAAAAAAGAAAAATCTGGTCTTCTCTCAGTCTCGAAATTAGAGTTCATCACCGAATTCATTTGCCACCGTGTCCTTAAACATACGGAATGTGTCCACGACCCCATCCCAACAATATATTTCACAAAAAATTTCTCTCTCTCTCTCTCGTAAAGTTGTGCCCTATGCTCACCGTTGGTATCCTTTCAGCATTCTTAAGCTCTCCTTCCACACTTTGTACCCCTAGATTACCAATCTTCTTCTCACTTCCAACTCTGTATTTCCCTCCCTCTCTTACTTCCAACCCTCTTTTTCTAAACCACTGAAGAGTACCTGAATCGTCGGTTTCCTGAGGAAATGGCACTTGGTATTTTTGTTTCGGGGGACAATGTAATAAGTGAAACTCGATATAATTGTTTCAGTGAATATGGCACTCGATATTGCTTTAATAGCAAATCAACTGTGCAACCATCCACAATGTGCACCATCTCTCGGAGGTGTGGACAACTGCTTCCTCAGCTACACATCTGTGAGTGTCCGGTCCGGAATGTGGACTCGACTGCTCTCCTGNTAAGAGACATGTAGGAGTAGGAGGGGACAAGAAGTTTAAGGGCCTTTGATGCGAATGTGCTAGAGTCTGTGAGAAAGAGGGCGTTCGGGCGCGTCCAAGGTCCCAAGTGTCGCAATAGATGCGTCTGAGAGAATGTTCTTGAAATATGGAAGTAATCTTACTTTTATGTCAATTTAATAAGCGATGTCCATTCTAGCCCAGGTTATTCTCCAGTTTTCCTTCAGGTAGTGGCAGATTTTCCTTGTGCGGGAATGTCATTAATACTTTTGTTTTATTAATGTTGAATTTTTACTGCATAAGTATATTCAATTTAATTTGGAATAATAAATGGATAACAGTACATGTTTATTAAATAAATTCTTTTATAAATATTAAATTCGACATTGGCCTTGGGTCCTTGATCGGTATTGATGAGATGGTCCCTTACTTGTTTCCGGATAGTAACTTATTTTATTGTTACCCACGTGGTCATGCACAGTTTGCAACTGCTTTTTTGACAATAAAGTTTATTATTATTATTATTATTATTATTATTATATTAAAAGAGCATTTCATTGTATTCACTGGTATCAATGTGAAATTTTATGAGATAAAATAGATGTATCATTTTATAAAGTTTAAATGATTTCAGTAAATTTTTTAATAATGCACATATAGGCGTGCGGTATGGTTTCATCTTACTTCCCAGACTCGATTTTATGACAGCAAGATTTCTATATGAATTAAAATAACTTCTCCAAACAAATGAATCTGGACAAGTAACTGTTAATATACAACTCGAGCAACCATGTTAATCTTCATTTCATTGTGTTGAATAATTTTCCTATTTCCCCTCCAACTCAAAGTGTTCAACATGAAAAATTGAATAAAATATGTTCTAAATTATCAAAAATCAAAATTCAACAATTTGGATACTTAGGGAAAAATCTCTTCAATTATTATTGCTTTAATTGATTTAAGAAAAACAAAATATTGTTCATTAATATTGAAAACGCAATATTAACGTTCTCTGTATTTTGGTGTTCTTAATGCCCACATTTATGAAAATCCCATTTCCTCAAATTTTAAATAACTATTTGATCGCATCAAATCTTTCTTCCTTTTTTTGTGATGATTTTCGAAACATTTTGATATTTAACAAATTGTGATGTGTCTTTTACATACTAAGTAAATAATACCTCGATGGGAATGTGTGGTAATAGATAATTTATTCTGCTTATTGGTATAAATTTAAAAAATTGTTATAATTCTTAATCAAATGTTTCATATTTCTATCGATTTTTTTCACGTTAAAGCTTTTTGAACTGAAGAGCATTTTTTAGCATTAATATGATCATTATTGTCATATTTATTAAATATTGATCTTTATTTAAAATTCAGATAAATACATAATTAAGAAACATAAAATATAAAAATTTGACTTAATATGAAGTTGCTCGGCATCAGATGGAAGTTTTCAAATTCTGGTTACCCCTAACCAAGATTCGTTTCAAAGCTTAGTTTGCTGAAGGTTCATTTCCTGACGATTGAACAAGACTAGTAGTCAAGTGCACTAACGTTCATTAAAATATAACAATCATTAAGTTCTGATTTAACAGTCGTTATTGAGAAATTAAGATGCACCAACATTTAATAATTTTTAAGTTTTCTTAACTGCTGTTAAATTTAATGGGTCATTTCTATCGTGTTAGCCGATTTAACAGACCTTTAGTTTTTACAGGTAAGCATTCGTGATGGAATATAAGGAGATTTGTCGAGATGTGTTCGATGTATTTATTTATGAAGATCATGAAGTTTGAAGGCAACCGAAGACGCTATTGAGAGAGGAAATCCATTTCATTAGCTGACACAATATCAGTTTCAGGAGCGGTAAGGCTAACCAAGAAGACAGTTTTGTCCCTCGTGGAACACCTAAGCATGTGGTTAGAGTTTCCAAGGTACAGAAATACCCGTCTCGCCAATTAACCGTGTATTAACCATGTATTAAGGTTGCCGATCTCTGCCTCTTCAGAGATTCATAGCCAAAATTGCAACTAAAAAATCCTGATAGAATAAATAACTCGCAAGTTCCACTGTGGTACGAAAAGATGAGAAGTAGAGAACTGAACATCACGTAAAGAAAGCTGCCCGATAGCGCAATTCATTTTTTTCTTAAAGAGTGTACATAAATACGACTATACTTCCCGGTGGGTGCGTTCGATGCCGTAAATCCAAATTTTAACGCCCGCTAGATAATGCCCGTTAACTATCGAGAGAAGGGCTCTTATGACCTTGCCGTTGACGAGCCCTAAAGCCCCACAAAAAAAGCTATCGACAGTTTAGAATGGTGCACACAAATTTCACGTTAACAGAAGTTAAACTTTAACATTCATTTCTTTACGGGCACGTTTAACAGTTGTTGGTGCACTTTGCTATAGGTTGCCCCAGTAACGGATACACAGAATTGTTGCCTTCTACATGAAGAGAATAGACACAGGCTGCGTGTATGTCCAGATATGTATAATTAGGACATTTTTGAAGACATGCTTGAACACAAACAAAATATTCATCTCCTGAGATGAAAATGTCTGGATAATTTTGAATCATATGGTAGTATTGATTTTACCCGTAATCCTATGTAAACATCTCGCTTTCCATAGCTGCAATCACAAGATAATTTTTAGAATTAATTTTTCCTGTGAGAAACCTCATGGTGGAGAAACGATTCACAGGGAGGAACCCCATGCCGTTGATTCAAATTCCAAGTACCTCAGATCCAGTTCCGATAATTTCCAGTCAACATATAAATATTTTGTTTTGCACTGCTCCAGTCTTTTTTGAATGACAGAATCTTAGAAATTATATCCAAAGTACAATTAGTGTGAGGCCCTGAACATCTGTGAAGTGTTAAAGCAGGAGAATTCAGTCGCCCGAAAATGGAAACAGTAATTAATAAAAGCGACTCTGTTAACGACTTTCATCGAGGTACAAGAGACAAAATAAGGAATAAATATATCAACATATTGAACTAGCGGGACAATATTTCAGTTCTCATAGTTCCAGAAATTCTTGCTTACCGCGCACTAAATGCTCCAAGTAGCGAAGATTGGAAGGCAGAAATCTATTGGAACATTAAATGTACAAAACGATATGTGAGATATAGTTCCTGGACCACAAGAGAAGGTAATATTTGCTAAAAGGTGCTATAATACGATAACAACGCGGATGAATCTTCGGTACGTAGTTTTGAAGCACATGTCTTCTTTCAACGCGCTGTGACTAATTAACAAGCGATATGTGTTTTTACTATGGTTGCTAGGTTTAATAATGATAATTATGATGTCATTGATATCTGCGGAAGAACAATATGTTTTTATTTATATCGGTTCCATGGATCTTACAGACAACATAGAGAAGCCAAAATATGCGTACTTCCCGATCCATCACCGTTAGCTTTCGTCAGGGAACCTTTCCCGGATAGCTATTTCCAGTTATAGTGAAACGTTTTATAATACTACATACTGTAGATTGTGTCAAGCGCATTGTTCGGCCAATTTGGCGCTACAAAATACCATTTTGGTGCTGTTGTATGATTTGACTGCGGACCGCGCGCCCCCTTGCCATGCTTTCGATTAGCACTGATAACAATCGCAAATTCCTCGCCTTTATGTATTCTTTGTCTTCTCTGACGCCATTGACTCAGAATTGTGCGCGATACGGTTGGAATATTCTCGTTCTTCCTATAAAACGAAGTTTATTGCACTGAACGTTGGGATTCCGAGATTTTAGACGAACTTTCAGTACTTTCTTTGTTATTTTCATTTGTGACACTTGTACATAGTCAACAACATATAACTTTGCATTTTAAGACGTTTCGATACCTCGCATATTTTTAATTTCCTTTTATACAGAGTGTGTAAGAGAAGTATTGTAATCGGTCGAACAAATTGGAGGCGCTTTTTTTAAATCCTCCAATAAAGCTATTGCAAAGAGATTAATGTGGAAGATAATTCATTCAACCTATTCTAGATTTTTTCGAGTTTACCATGTATATTGATGATAAATATTTTGTAACCGATTGATCGTTAAAATATGTCATCATGTTTAATAATTATAATATAGTATTATTTCTTTTTTGTAGTGTTTTTACCTTTTTCTTAAAATTTTAGTGTTATGTAAGGTATTTAGTGCCATGAGCTTTTTATATAATTGTAATTGGAAAGTAGAGTGGGGCACTCTTCAGATTATTTGTATTTTAATGAACGAACTTCTTTGACGTTGTACAATGAAACAAGAAGAATTCTATTTGCGTTTTCATCGTCTCATAATGGTGAATATTACTGAATATTAAAAAAAAGGCATTGTATGACAACTACAATAGTGGGATAAACAAAGGCACCCTAAGCTTTCCAGCACCCAACATTGACTCGGATATGTAGTACTGAATGCACATTCTTGTGTATACGAATATCACAATACACGTAATAGTCTCTGCATAGTCTTTGCACTATGCTGACGGCTTATTGTTTGTTTCCATGAATTTACCAAAACTGTCGTATTACTATATGATAAGATTATCTGTTTTTTGTCGGGGAAGATTTTTTATTGCTTCGCAGGACTCAGAGCGTAGACTTGATTCGCAATAAGATCTCTTCCTCTCCAAAATAAATACTCAGAGGTTTGAATAGGACGAGGTTTATTATGTAAACAAGTCGTCGTAATGTAAACAGTAAATAACACCAGACGACGAACGACAGGCGTTGAAAGCTCTGTTTGAAATTATGCCTCGTTCGTTTAACTCACAACTTTAGGCAAGTTGGATGTCGAAGGTAAAGAGGTCTCCTTCTTCGTCGCTAGATGGCACCGCTGGTGATGTCCGGTTGTAGCTAGTCGACGGAGTATGATGTTCTGGTGCGTGACGGCGCCTCTGGTCGAAGTTATCTTCGTTCTCACAGGATGGCGCGTCGTATTTTCGTATCTCGGACTTAGTTCCTGGACTGACGGCGTGAGGGCGTCGCAGACGTGTGATACTTCGAAGTTGAAATCCTTCGATGCTCGCAGACTGGAAATGATTCAATCACAGATCTGGGACATAGGCATAATTCTGCGTGTTGATACTTCAATCGCAAGTTGAACTTGGTATCATTTCGATAATCGATATTTCGGCGTGTCGATAATTCAGGATCTTGGACTTAGAAAATATTTCTTCAGAGCTGGACTTCTTGTTAGAGGTTATCGGCTGGCGATGTGAACTCGACAAGGATTCTCAGCGTAATGAGCTGGGGTTCTTGTTTGAGGTTATCGGACGGTGGTGTTACCTCGAGAAGAATTGTCAGCATAATGAGCTCCTCGCTGCCCGTCGCTAAAAGCAAAACAATAACAGTCGACGGTGAGGGGCGACATAACACTATGTTGAGGTTCGTCTATTGAGATTCTCTAGAAATTTCTTAACAAACTGGGCTGAGTTCTCGAATATTCTCGAGTATTACGGAAGTTTCTCGAGGATTTCGAAGCATTTCAGAAGGTAATTGAGGCGTCTCTCTGCTGCATGGAATTGCAATTGAGGCGTCTCTTTGTTGCATGGAATCTTCTAATGTTTACAATGTGGAGGATTCTCTGGCGTCATATGTTGAGATTCTCTTGTGCAAAGAGTGATTTTGTCCTGACAACAAGTAAACAACATGGCGCATCGTCGTATATTTCGGCTTCATGTACCTCTTGTGTTATTTACATGACGGAGATGGTCATACGCATTAAGGTATGTGTTTCTCTGTATATGTAGGATTGTGCTCCTACATGTTTATCACTATTTTTACATTTCTCACTTCCATTCACAAACTGTCACCTAAAATTTATTTGTGTTTCATAAATGACAATTACTTTTTGAAAGGATTTTAACTTATGTGTATTATAGGTCTCGGAAAAGCCAAGGAATTAAATTGAGATAACAAAGACATATGAACACAAGGCGAGTAGATTATGTATAGATCCTCTAGAGGTTCATCATATTCGATTGAGTGCACGTCTACTTTCTTCTGACCCTGATGGACTGACTAAGTGACCTGTGCAAGATGAGTCATGTCGGATTTTATTTCCAGAGGAGAATTCAGAGAATTCTTTTATATGCTTTTTTTAAAGTTTCCATAAGGACCAGAATTCCATTTATTATTACTATTTTTTAAAACCCAGTTCCTCGACCAGACGGCCATTTCCTGGGTTTTCTCTTTTTTATTTTCTCTTTTTTTATTCCTGTTTTCCTCAAATATAGGATATATCATTGTTTTCTAGTCCTCTTCTCATATTGTCCGTTTTTCTCTTTACAAGATCTCTACCTTTTTTGTCACATCTAATACACAAGCAGAAACATTCTCGTACCCACCGCTAGATGTCGAGAGCATCTCTATCTAGCGAGTATTTCTTTTCGAATCTGCATCATTTGAATTATATACATATAAGTTTATGAAAAGTTCCTTTGTTTGAATATAATCACTCCAATCATTTAAGATGTATATTCCCTCTTTCTTTGACGTACTGTACCACTGTCCTCGTTCTTCTTCTACATATTCACACTCGGGTAAAACATGAAGCACTGTATCTTTATCTATTTTGTACAAGTACATGTTTCCTCATCTGTAAGCTCCCTCTTGAACCAATAAAGCTTAAAATACCCGTGTCCAGTCAAAACCTGTAACGTATATGGGGTTGGTATAAACCATTTTCGGTTTTTGTATGTATAATACACATTGTTGAAGAACTTATACGTTTGTTTTCCCTCCGTTCTATTTCGCCATCTTATGTCCCAGCAATAGCTTAGCGCTTATCCAGTTTATCCTTTCCATCCTTTATCTGCCATTGTAATCCTCTTATCATTCACTTGTAATTTTTTTATCAATGTAGTCGATATGTGGTTTGTATGTTAATTTATTATCTTTTATCATCCCAAGATATTTGATATTCTTTTTAATTGGTAATCGCCAGTTATTGATCTTTATACTTGGATTGCGCACGTTTTTCCCACGTTGGTTCACGCCGAAAACTTTTCCTTCTGTCTTTGTTTTGGTTTTTGCAATTGAACACACACAATGCTTCGAAGTATGTCACAATTTGTGTTCCTTCCTTTTCAATTTCTGCTCTGCTATTCCCTTCTATTACTATTGCAATGTCGTCCGAGCATGCAATAACTGTAACGTTACTTTCCTCTAGCTTGTCTAAAACAATATTTAATATTATTTTCCAAAACACTGGGCCCACGTGGCTTCCTTGAGCTTCCGTGAGTCTTGATGTATTGAACTTATTATTTGCTCTGTACTAATTTCAAGCAGAATGTGCGTATCGTGTTAAATTTATTACATTCTTCGAGATCTTCTTGTTTTCTAATTCTCGTTGTATTAGGGCCCATTGGACATTGTCGAGCGCCCCTAGTATACTTGAGACTAAAACATATTTGGTATTTCTTTGTGTTATTCTTTGTGTTAGTTCGTATATGGCTTTTTCTGTACATTCTCCTTTTGTGAAACCGTATTGTCGCAGACTAAATTTCCCTGTCATTTCGTTTTCTAATGTGCTTGCTAAAATTCTATCTAACAGCTTTCCAATAGTTGAAAGTAATATAATCCGTCTGATGAGCTACTTAATTGCCGGTCTCTGTTACCAGGTTTTAGGAACAGATTTAATATTCCTATTTTCCAGCTACGTGGAAAATAGCAATGAATCATACATTTTCGAAAAATTAGAAGTAATTCTGCGCCATATCTTCCCCGCAATTGCTGAATTATTTCATTCGTAATTTTATCGTATCCCGGATTATTTTTCCTGTTTCATCGTCTTATTGCTTCTACTAATTCTGTTTCTGTAATATTATCTATTACTGTCATGTCTGATTCATAATACGTATGCTGCTCCATTGTCTTAGCATATGTTCCATGCAAGATTTCATTGATCATCACTTCTCCCGTATCCCTCCATGTTGTAGTCATTTCTAATCCAGAGCTTATGTTACCCCATATTGTTTTTGACTTAGTTTTTTGTCACGTAATAAATCTCCCGTACGTTAGTCGCTATGATGTCTTCAACAAATCGCTCCCAGTTTTCTCGCTTTTTCCTACACTGCAATTTCTTAAATTCCCTTAGATAATCTCTCCGTTGTTGTTTTTTGATTTGATAATATTCTGTTCCGGGTTGTTCCTTTTTATAGGCATGTCGTAGTCTATTTCACTTCTTCCTCGCTTCTGAGTGATCTTTATCCCACCAAGTTTTCTTCACTCCCCTTTGGTTTGCGTTGTTTCTGCATTATGGTTGTACTGTTCGTAGTATGTCTCGTTGAAGACAGTCTATCCGTTTATCTATATCGTCTATGTCCGCTTGTGAGCGACAAATTTCTAAGTGTTTCTTGCCTTTTTGTAACCCATCCCATCGTATACGTTTATAATTTATTTCTGTTTCTGGTTGTCTTATATCACTACTCAGTCTTTCTATTGTGAATATTATTGTCTTGTGATCGCTTTCGATTTCATTCTCCAGTATATGCCACTGAGTTGCTGCAGTCTTTGTTGTACGTCCCTGTAATGTCATGTCTATGATGGAAGTTCCATTGCTCGATTCAAATGCTGGGCATCCATGAATATTTATTACACTTTGGTCATCATTAAGTATACGTTTTCCTAGTTATTTGCCTCTCTTGTTTGTTACACTATCGCCCCATAGTTCTGACCTACCTCTTGAAATCCCCACAGATGTACATCTCTTCTCTTTATATGGTTTTAATAAATTTCCTACTTTGTTTACTATTATTCTTTTGCTTCCAAATTAAACATACACATTGTAGAAAGAAATGTGTCCTTCCTACAATACACATCTTCTGCACTCAACTTCTTCCCCCGTTAAATGCTCATGCCCCATCAACCTGCTCGCACGCACTTAGTTGTTGATGATTTAGGAACACAGCTTCCTTAACTTCCTACGCATCACAATTGCACGTCGCCATTCAACACATATTAGAAGCTCCCGCCATGTTTGTTATTGTTTATTTCATTGTACTCCCACGGCATGGCCCCTCAGTATACAAGAGTTCCAAAGCACGGCATTCCAAGGCCAACACATTTAAAGGCTTGGACAAGGAATAGAAAACGAACGTATCGTTCGACGTAAATAAATTCTATGCATAATTCCTGAGGAGTAAAGTCTCCGTGAGCACCAGTAAATAAATAACCACCCTGTGACAGCACCCTCACAAACTACTCCCTTCGGAGCAAATTAAGTCTAATATGACTTAGATCTTCATCTATCTTCACTTTGATGAACCACCCTTGGCGACGAATAACAACCATTACCGCTATACGACTTCCAGCGATCACAGCTATCCGAAGTCCAGCCTTTGCTGCTGTATAACTTCCAGCTGCTCAGCCCATGCTAATCAGACGTGTCCGATGTGGTCTTATATGCCAAAAGTTCTAATCTCGACGAACTTCACCTACTGTCAGTTCCGAGATTCTTAAAGCATCTAGCTTTACTAAATACGTGCGTCCACGATTTGGAACACGCCTATTGAAATACTGCGACAAGCCAAACTCATTAAGACTTCGCCGACACGAAGAACTTCTGCGCCAGCTACGAGGATCTTC
The DNA here is from genome assembly GCA_002313205.1 of Laupala kohalensis. NCBI lineage: Eukaryota > Metazoa > Arthropoda > Insecta > Orthoptera > Trigonidiidae > Laupala > Laupala kohalensis. The sequence goes on along the minus strand of NNCF01126228.1, from coordinate 190,934 downwards.
ACTCCCAGAACGGCGCGCCACTTGAACTGGAAAACCGCAAGACACCACTGCTAGATTCCTCACGAGAAGCGCTCCTCTTCATACGAACGCGAGCCCTGCGGATCGTCGTCTCCGACGCCACGAATCTCTGAGGGTCAAACTACACGGATCGCCGCTACAGACGCTCAAACTGCAAGCCCCGGCGACGTTCAGGTTTCCGTATTGTCATACGGTGTCTTCTTTTCAAAACGTTTTCTAGTTCATTGTATTTAATAAATTGCTACAAGGCAAAAAGTTGAAAACCAAAACGTATTTTATTTATCTTGTGGAAGCGGAGATTTGGTTGTAGACTCAACTACATCTCCACACTACGCAACACACATTAATTATTAATATATCTATGTCTTCCTTTACTATCCTAATTGCTTGGATATATGTACTGTTCTGCTGTTTCAGTTCCATTACTTCTAATTTTGGTTGCATATTAGTTCGGCAGTTTTCCCTCCTGTAACCTGTATTGTTTTCATTCTCTTTGGGAAGTATGGAATTTTCCCTCGAATGAGGTACGGTTCTCGTAATATGCAGACATCGGTTTCACTTTTCTCTAAATATTTTTGCAAGTCATCTATTCCTTCTTGACTACCTTGTAAATTTTCTGGTGGAACATTAATTCCCATAGAGTTCCGTCTTACACACCGAAGTGAAAGGACGTGCGCGTCGTAGCTCCGTTGAGTCGTATACCAGAAAGTGTCGCAGAAAAGTGAAATGAAAATTGTGAACATTTAGTGAATTTCCTGTGTGTTTCGGAACGTAGAAATATTCTAAACATAAGTATATTGTATTATTCATTTTGTTATTATTTGTTAGTATTATTATTTGTAATTTGTAGAGAAGATTTCTATTAAGCAGTGGCGAGCTGCTATTGGATATGTGAGACGACCACTGGTTCCGGGTGCATTAGTTACCTCTTCCTTAAATGTGAATTTAACATGTCTAATTTGTGTAGCACTAATTGGTATTCTATTAGTTATAGGTGGAATTGAATCCAATCCTGGCCCCACTAACATTGACACCGCTCTGGAGGAATTTCGAGTCGGACAGAGGGAAAGTCTTGAGAGTCTGGCCGCGCACTCCGCTATCTGGCAGGGTTATATGAAGAAAGTGGAGTGTCTGCAGCACCGGGTTTCGAGACAGAGAATAAAGCTCTGTGTCGAAAGATTAAATACATGGAAAACCAATCGCGTCGGAATAACCTCCATATCTTTGGCTTGAACGACCAACCGGGCAAAACATGGAGGGATGTCGCCGCCCAGGCAAGAGTGATATCTCGCTGAGTGCGACATAGAGCACGCACACCGTGTGGGCCATATGATAGGAAAGAGGTCAATAGTGGTGAAATTGACCTCTCATAAAAAGAGCGAGAAACTCTTAATGGGAGCTTCCCATTATTTGCGTGAGACGACCGAAGAACGACAGACACGCAAAGAGCTCGGGCATTTTTTGCAGGATGCTAGGAGAAAGGGGCACGGGCGCCTTTGCGTTTCGATAAATTTGTGGTGGATGGGAAGCGATACACGCTAGAGGCTCTAAAGAAAGCGAGTGAAGGAGACAACACAGTCCCAGTTGATGTCGCGGTAACATTGCCGTAGCGACCGCCGACACAGCTACGTCACTCACCCTCGATGTCGACACCTCAGCAGCGCGCAGCGGGGCGAGGGCATGCCAGCGCCAGCGCGTCATCAACAAGGGCGGGGGAGCGGTATGCGGAAAGTGCACCACGCCTGTCTGCTAGCAACCTGCCGCCGAACTTACCTCCCCCACCGCAAGGGCAGGTGACGAGGTCAATGACATTTGCAGCTCATCAAGGTACGTCCGCGATAGGCCAGTAGGACAAAGAGCATGTATTAGATGTATTGTATTGGAACGTTGAAGGATTGACAAGGAAACTGACTCAGAGAAGTTTTCGTGAGTTTCTTGAAAAATTCTCTATAATTGGATTACTTAAAACGTGTTGAAAAAACGGAGACACAGTTAATTTAAATGGATATACTTCTTTTACAAAACATTTGAAAAGAAAAGCATCGCGTGGAAGAAACCCAGATGGAGCCATAATTTATTGCGAGAATTCAACGAATTATAGTTTCCGAGAAATAAATATAAATTTGCAAAGTTCCATATGCGTTAAACTAGAATGCACGGGTATGGAGATATTAATTTTAAAATATTTACAGACACCCACAATGATCCGTGTACCATAATAGTTCCTTTTATGAAGAGTTAAACCATATATTAAATACACTGAAAAATAGAAATCCCAATACAGGACTTTTATTAATGGGATATTTTAATTCAAGAATATGTGAAGGAATACCAGACGCGCCTGTGGACAAAAATCTTCATGCTAATAATAATAATAATAATAATAATAATAATATAATCAGAAACAGTAAAGATAAAGTAAGCTATAGCGAGGGAAGCGTATTACTAGATCTATCCAATTTTCATAATTTAGATATTCTGAATAACGATTCTTATTGGAATGACGCATGCGGGAATTTAATGTTTATCAATGGAAATGGAGAGAGCGTAATTGATTATGGTTTGGCGTGTCCTAAAACTATACAGTGGATATATAATTTTCTTATAGGTCAAAGAATAGAATAGTATACAGGTACTACAACAGTCAAACAGTTTGTAAAAAATTAAACTATTTAAATGGAACCATGATAGTAGTCTAGAATTTGCAGCGAACTTTGAAAGGAATCGCGGAAACTTGCACGCAGATATTCTAAATAAGTTGCAGTTTGGACAGCTTAATGCTGCGACAGAATCTTTACGAAACTCTACAGAAAGTGGGTTCACACATGCGAGTACACACACAGAAAAACCACAACACTCGAGAAACGGTATGGTTCAACATAAATTGCAGACAGGCGAAAAAAGATGCTGAAAATGCATTAAAATTCTACATTTGGTGGGGAGGAGAAAGCTTACGACAAAAATACGTACACTTGAGAAAAAGCTATAAAAGAATAATTAACACAGCTAAGCAACAATGGCAGAATTCGGAAGCGGAAAGAATTGATAGCATTATTCACAGTAAAAATGTTGCATATATTTGGGATACTATAAATAAATTACGATGTAGATATAGTTGCATGAACAGTATAGAGGCGAAAAGTTGGGAAATGTGGTCTAATGGGCTCTAATGACCTCGATGTTGACGAGCCCTAAAGCCCCAACAAAAAACAAAAAAACACATTTTTATAACTACCACAATGGCGAAAAAGGTAACTTCCGTGGAAAGAGGTAAGCTATTTTGTGTTTTTGTGGATTTTGAAAAAGCATTCGATACCTTTAATGGGGATATACTTTGGTATCTTCATACTATTCATAGATGGGCTCGTAGATAGACAGGCCACGGTAAATGCAGATGCACCCAGGATCGGAGATGAAAATATATCAATACCAGCACTTCTTTTTGCCAAAGCTTTGATTATTTTCTCAAAAACACAAGCTGGTTTACAAAGACGTTTAGATGAATTAGAACTTTTCTGCGAAGAAACAAATATTAAAGTTAACGTTAATAAGACAAAAACCATGACATTTAAAAATGGGTGGGTCTACAGTAAGAATGAAATTTGGTCGAGAAACGTTAGAAAACGTTAAAGAATCCATATATTTAGGAGTAACTATCAGCATGAACGTAAATTGAACGAGACATAAGGAGAAAGCTCGACGAAGAGGCAAATACATTTTAAGTACAATAACAAAATCAAAAATTACAAATCCTGAAATTGCACCAAGACTTATGGATAAATGTTTCAATCTCTACTCATCCCGGGAATAGCGTACGGAGCGGAAATATGGGGCGCGGGGGATAAAGATATTTTAAACTCGCTTCAAACGAAACATCGTAAAATGGTAACGGGCATTGCTCAATGCACAGCAAACAGTGACATTTTACGGGAATTTAGGTTGCTTCCCATTGAACTAACTCTCCAATTAAGAGCAATAAATATCGGTTTTCGATAAGGTCAGGCACCAGGAACCCACTAGTAACTCAGTCTTACCATTGTAATACAAAATGAAAATGGGACAGGAAAAGGAAATTAAAAACTTTATCCATATAATAGGAATCAATTGTGTATATCAGAATTGTCCGTCGTTAAACGATCTAAAAGATATTAAGAGAAAACTCCAAGACTTATACCGTCGTGAAATAGAAACTAAAAGACTGGAAAAGAGATCACTTATCGTGTGAACCTTAGTAGTAGGGTAATGGGGCAGAAAACCATACATTGACCGTCTCAAATCAAAAGAACGACCGGGTTACGGTTGATTTCGCTAAGGAGGATGGAAATTACGAAAATCGAGACTCTACTTGCCCACTTTGCGGTGAAAAAAATGAAGATTGGATTCACATTTTACTAACGTTCCCGAAAACAGATCAAAAACGAACTTTTATCCAAATTGGTGCGTTCCAAAATTATCACATTAACGTACATTAAGCCATTGCGATGATGAGAGACAATAGTGTATCTGTAGTGCAGTCCCTGGGTCAGTTCCTAAGCTATGTTAGGGAGATGAGGGAAAGAGTAATATGCGCTGAAACTACTGATCCAAATGAACAGTGATTTTGCCGCTTAGTCTTTTTCTTTTGTTTCAGGTGGATACATGTTGAGAAGACTTTCCGAGCATTATGTCAATTACATGTTTTCTTGTATTGTAAATAATTGTATTTTATTTTAATCTGTACTTCTATGACAAAACCTGTAAATATTACTTTATTATTTTCGGTAATTTCTTTAAGTATCCTTTGTTAATTTGATTATATTAATTGTATATATTCGTGTCCTGACCGTTGGTTTCCCGTGGTTCCCGACGGTGCTCAATGAATCAATAGTTGCAATATACTTAAAAGTTACTTTACAACTAAATTAGATAATACTAAAGAAGCAATAAAGGATGCTAAAAAATACTATTACGATATAAATTACAAGTAAATGAAATTACAATCATTTTAAGGTCCAAAATAGAGATTGACAAAATTAAAACCAACTATCCATTCAATGAGAGTGAATACCTGAGCATTGTATGCAAAGCACACGGCTCTACCTAAGGGGCATTTGAAAGGCGCACAGGCAAAACACCTCGCCATACATTTGTACATAATTAATAATTTTTGTAAATAAAGCGCCCTATTGAAATGGAAATTGAAATTAATTCCCATGATCTGTATTCTCTTGTATTATTTCATAAAATTTTGTACTCCTCACATGTACGGCTCTTTACACTGTGATTACTCACTTTGTTGTGTCTTATGCAGTTTGTACACCTAATACTTTCCTACTCATTTTTGCAGTCCTTCATTTCAAGTCCCTCTGTAGCGCATCGACAGCAGATTGGTTTTTTTGCAGTACAATTTTTTGTCATAAGGCCATAACGATGGCAAACGAAACACCTTAATGGTTCAATGTATTAAAATATTATAAGAACAATAGCATATAAAAAATTTTCGTTTTTTGTAATGTTGGAATACCATTTCATTAAGCTCTAGCGCCAAATGTTTTGTACTTGTTTTTTACCCTATCCTCTTTAATATCCTTATTACCTCGTCATTTGCGATGTATACTGCATTTTGTCTAATTAGTTTGTTTATGACTTTCGTTTCTTCTCGATCCTCTACATTACACACAATGGTTTTTGGTTTCACTCATTTTCGTTCTTCTAAGTGAAGGTGTACATGTTCATGAATTCTTTGTCCTAATCTTTCACTGATTTCCTTGTCATCTGTCCTGATTAACNCCCCCCCCCCAGGTCATCTCAATCATTTGTGTGAAGCTCCCCAGTTTGAGATTGAAGTATCTCATGTATAGCTTTTGTTAGAGCTATATATGTGATTTCCCCACAAGCAATATTTTCTCCCAGAATGTATGTATCTCTTAATTTAACTTGCCAGAAGTATATTGTGCAGGGTGCATTTTTGTATATGAAACTACAATCCTTAACATTGGAAGCCAATTTAATAAGTTGAGTCATTTTTTAATATTTTATTATCCATCTTTTCCGTGGAAAACTAATTATTACCCATAAAGTGATAACCAACTCATTAACTACAAAATTCCTGAAACCCGACTTCACTATTTTCATTTTGTTTTCAGTAAATCATGTAAAAAAGGCAGTCGTGTTCTAGTTACAAATTTTCAAGTGGATACATGGATACGTAACAAAAATAGTTGTGTTGTACTTATTGTATTATTCAATGTGGAAATTAAAATAATTTTGGTTTTCATTATTTCAAATTAATTGTATTTCTTAATGTTCTGTAATACATTAATACCAAACCTTGAGTATTTGTTGTTTTTTTTCTCAAACGTTTTTAATTTATTCATTCTCACATGAGTTATTGCAATATGTATGCAGAATTATTCGTTTATGCTTGCAAATGGTATGAATTCTTAGCATGTAAGGCAGGAGCCCGAGATTCACTAATTTTTGCAAATGACTGAAGAGAGATTATGACACAATTTAGATCTCTCATTCGTTATTGAACATGAAGCTTGGCTTATTGTAGCCATTAGTTTCAAAGCAACAAAAGAAACAAATCTCATGTTTTCATGTATATGAATTCATAGGCCACTGCCGAATGCAAAACTGCCTCGTATGCGAAGATCTGCCCACGAAATGGAGCGACAGTAACGCCTTCTACAGGCAGCCGACCGTAAACTCGCAATGATAAATGACGTTCAAATCGTAGTATAATTATCCTGATTTTTATTCATGAGATTCAAGAGTAATAAATGTATATTTTATGTTCCTTCTCTCGTTTCGCCGTTTCTCTCTACACGGGTTAGGAAAAGGATAGCGGTGCTAATGTTGGCAATCTAACAGTAATGGTAGCGAGAACACTAACGATAAAAAAAGAATAATTGTGAAAATTAGACGTACAGATCCGATAACTTCGGTAGAGACAGGTGTGTTGAGAATACACATAAAGTAGTGAGAAGTGAGTTCATTTTTTTTACAAATAGATGGAACGTTGTAGAAGAGGTTACAGCAAAGAAAAAGAAAGACAATTTATGAATGGAGGATAGTGGTGCATCTGCCTTTTCAGTTTGCGCGCATTCTCTTGTCTCCGGTGATTTTGCTTAATTCATGAACCACGCGTTAGCTGATGAATGTGGCACGAGTTAACTCCACTTCCGGCAACTACTTTCCACTTCGTGACCACTCTGACATGTCCACCGGTGGTCAACTGTCCTCATGAATTTCTGTGTGATGTCCTCACAATGCTCCTGAAGGGTCATCATCCACCATTGTCGTCCATACGGTGCTATGTTGAGAATTCAGCTCTTTGGAATTCAAGTATTGTGGGTGCCCAGGGTACATTATGCATCCTACTTAGATTTTTTGTAATTGGGGTTTTAGGGCTCGCCAACATCTGGGTCATTAGAACCCTACCCACATAGATTATTTAGATCTTTTGAACAGAAAATGTGTATCATTAGTGGTCAAAATGGTTCATTTTAACTCATATTTAAGTTTTTGACATATCTAAACAATAAATAACATTAACATTTGTTTAATGTTTTTAATTTGAGGATCGGTCACTTAGCAGGCAGCGTGGAACTCACACTTGAGTGGTAAATGTAAAAAGAACTAAACGAGTGTTTTCTTGCATTAAAAGAAAAATGGAAAATGACTGTTCAATAATGAGGAAGATGTTGAGGGCTTTTTAATCACATATCAATTTTTTCAATCTATTTTTTAATTAGTTCCTCGAAGAAAAAATACACATGTCCAAGATATTCAATGCAAACTTTTTTTTAATGGTTCCTCTCAATACCCGGTTTCGCAATTCCAGGTCCCTTTTATCTCAGGTCTCGTTGCCTCTCATTTCTTTGTCACTATTCTGTCATTGTTTGTCTCTGTCGTTATTGTTGGTTTTATTGTATTGGTATTTATATGGATGGTTTGCGATTTTCTTTAATCGATTCTTTATAGCATTCCTTATATGCAATATTTCAGTGAATATTTCAAGCACTTACTAAAATGCATCGGCGTCTTCTATTAACCTTGTCTAATCGTTCCTAATATCAAAAATTCCTTTATACTTAAATAGATTTACCAAATATTCTCTCTCATTCTCATTATACTCGCAATCGAGGAGTACACTTACTTTACCTTTTTCACATTTGATATAAAAGGAACTGTGTTTCAACCCTAGTATTTAAGTGGACACGGAACTGCTCAGATAGTCGGTAAAGATGATCAGGATTACCTACTTGTAGATAAGGTTCTTTTATAGACAATAAATCGCTACAACTAAATAAAAGTGAAAGTAATAATTAAAATTATGGGTGTGAAACACTGGAAAATACACGCTCAGAAAAAAGGGTGAGACGTATGTCCTCAATTTCGTTTAGTAAAGAATTAAATAAGGAAAAAATCTTAGCTCAAAATAAGTTTCTTAGTTATATTTTAGGCAGGGAAAAGAACGGTAAAAAGTGGTTTTACTGATATGCCAGAAACCTTAGGGAAAGGAAAGAAGTAGTGCCTTTCTTGAAAGATTCGGAAAATAACAATTCAAAAGTATACAAACCTGTATAGAAAGCTAATCTATTCAATAAATACTTCGCGTCAGTGCTTAGTTATAATTCTGAAGCCACAATAATAGAATGTAACTTAGAATATAATTCCTTTAGAGTCAGGGCGGGTCATATCAGAAAACGTCTAAGAAACTTAAAGAATAAAAAATCAGTAGGGTCAGACGGAGATTTTAAAGTTGGGAGGGGAAGCGATAGTATCATATCTAACTCGCATTTTTGAAATCTCAATTAATAATACGCAAATACCACAAGACTGGAAGATTAGATCATAGTTCCGATACACAAATCAGGTAGTTAAATCACAAATTACAGACCAGTGAGCTTAACATCGGTTGTATGTAAGATAATGTAACACTTAATAGCAAATTATTTAAGAGAAGAGTGGAGTAAAACGGCGCTATTACGTGAAAAAACAACATGGGTTCCGACCGGGGAACTCGTGCGAAAGCTAAATAATATCGCTATGTCAGGACATCGCAGACACGTTAGACAAGGGACAGAACATAGATGCAGTCGTCATAGATTTTTCAAAAGTGTTTGATTTAATACCTCATAATTTATTAATTCAGAAAATATAAAATAATGGCATAGATAAAACGGTGGTAGAGTGGATCCGTGAATTTCTACATAATCGGAAGAAAAGAGTTAGGGTTTCGAAAATATTATCGGAAGAAGTAGACGTCACATCAGGGGTGGCACAAGTCAGCGTTCTCGGACCTTTACTATTTATAGCATTTATCAACGACCTGTCTGAGAAAATAAATTCAAATATTAGATTATTCGCGGGTGACTGTATAATTTACCGAACAATAAACAACATTGCAACGAGACCTTGATGAAATCCACAAATGGGTAAATATAAATCAAATGAAAATAAATTCAGAGAAGAGTAAAGCTATATGTTTCACTCGTACCCGCTTAAGGTAAAATTGGTCCTATGAAATCAATTCATATCCAATACTGGAAGTACTTTAATGCAAATATTTGGGTATCATGTTAACTTAGAGTGGTCTGATCAGGTTAACAGTGTTACACAAAAAGCTTGGAAGTCTCTAAATTCCATTTAACGATTTTAAAGAAAGGCAGTAATCCGACAACAAAAGAGTTAGCATACACAACCCTTGTTAGGTCTCTACTGGAATATGCATCGGCAGGATGGGATCCTTATAGAAAATATCAAATAGAAGAATTAGAAAAAATTCAGAAAAACACGATTAAATTCATAAACATGGTTAATAATGCGAATAATTACATAAAAATAGAACCCCTCCAAATTCGTAGAAAAAGAGAGCGACTGGGATGTTTGTTCAGTACACTTAAAAAAAGAACCAGCGTGGCGGGATGTCAAAGAGCGTTTAGAAAAACCGACTAGATTGGGTAGACACAATCACTTTTTCAAAATTCATGAAAGGAAACAAAAAACAGACGTAGGAAAATACTCGTTTCTAAATAGATCAATCAGGAACTGGAATAATTGGTCTGTGGATGTCGTTGGAGCGCTATCGGGCAACAGCAACCTCTCTTAAATTCAAAAACGCTCTAAGAAAATTAAAAGGATTAAGCAAGTTCGGGAAGAATGGGTACGTTAGTGTAGATGGAAAGCTAGTGGAGTGATAATGGGTAGTGAAGTGAAGTGATACGAGGGAAAGAAGTGATTTAGAAAAGGTGGGAAGGGAAATGTGATGTGAAGTGCACGAAAGGGGTAAATCGTGTGTTTGGGACATCAATGAAATAAAATGTGCAATAAGATTTTTTATCAATTATTTAGATGTTTCAAGGTAAAATGTTTTTATATTTAATACTTTAATATTAGTTGAATCATATAGTTAAATGATTTATTTAACAATTTTTTATTTCAGTGCTCTGTGATATGTATTTTTGTATTTTTTGTATTTATTTCCTTATATACTGTCACCGGGTAAGATCTGCCCAATTGCTGTTATTATTATTATTATTATTATTATTATTGTTGTTGTTGTTGTAAAGACTCATTATTCAGCCAGTGTGCACTACGTCTGAAGGGCAATTAGGCTGAGGACCTGTAAGAAGTTATGGCTTCCATCGTGAGTAGACACTTATAACAAAAGTTGATGCATCGGCTGACGTTCTGCAAAATGAGACTGTGGCTCCGACACCAGGGATGCCTCCCAGTCATGGGGACGAGAGAGGACGCGACTACCAAAGTCTCACTCATCGTATAAAGATCTCCGAAGTTAAATATACGCACCAATCAGATTTCTCATGTTGAACGATGAGAGCGAGTAATGTTGATTCCACTCGCGAAGGGTCCTTGTCAGTAAACAAGCACACATCTTATGTAAGGAAGAACCTTGCCTCCGGTGAGGGATCTCGCGAGTCCTCTGCCATCACACTCTCATCACTTGCAGCCACAGCGGCTTCCCGTTGCACTTCCATGAAACTTAATTTATAGCCTCTTTGCAGAAAATTCGCTTGGCTTATTCACATAGAGACAAAGCTTCTGTTTTCCTGCTTTGAAGAAAAAGATTTAATACATTACAATGAAATTTCAGCTGGAATCTCAATGGAATTTAGTTACCATAAAAGTTAGTCAAATTTGGCAAGCTGTGTGTACACAAGCCAAAGAAAATGTTCTTCCTTGAATTTACTTCACACGAAATTGAAGAGTGAGGAGGAGAATAGAATTATCTACATTCTGAATAAAACTCGCAAAATATTTACAAACTATAGAGAAAAAGTTGAGAACTTCCCACAAAATGTTCTTTTCTGAGAGAATATTTGATAAGGGAAACTTATTCTGTACAATAATTGTTTTGTTTTACTTACTAACAATTTATAGATATTTCTTTTAATGGCCGAAAATATGTGTTTTAATTTTCCCTTCGCTTGAAAATGTTTTAAAATGTTAAAATATAACTTCAAATCAAAGAGTTTATTTTGTATAACAAGTTTTGTTTAATAATTAGATGGTTTTGATGAATAAATATCGTCAGTTAATGATATTTATAGATTTCAAATCCCAGTTTCAGTAACTCCTTTGAATGCAAAAAATCCACATAAACTACATTATTGCGAGTCTTTTTTCTGAAAAATGAAACTTTAAATTATAAAAAAATTATTTAAATTTTCATAATGAGTTTAATGCTTAGAGAATGAGTTTGTGTAAGAGAACTTGGAGCAATTCGAATACATTTGTGTAAAATTTGTGAAAAATGTATAATTGGAAGGAAAATAAACCCTGTTTTGGGGAGTAATGTGTGCTTAAATAAATAAAGAATAGAATAGAACGCAATGTATATCTGAAGAAACTTGTTAATAATGCGATAGAAGATAGCAATTTGTTTATAATATTAATAAAAAAGATAATTTTAAGTAATTTCAAGAGATTTGAACAGCATAAACAAGAAATACTGTAATACATTATTGCATTTATTTAGTTATATAATGTTTTTAAAAGTGTACATAATGATGCATCAAACAATAGAAAAAACAAACAACAATATATAAAGTTGATCAATACCTCTACAGGTATTCAAAGATAATTGAAATATGTATATATTAATTAATTACTTATTTTTTGATATGGTTATGTTCAAGTCATCAGACCTGCTCTTCCATCTTATGGGCGTAGGTATCGCGAAGGAAAAATATGGATTAATGGGAATCTTAAGGTATTGAGTGGGTGAGGGCTGAAGACCTTTCTCTGTTCGGCTGAAAGGGAATCGATACCATGCAAAAAGAAACATGCAAAAAACGAATTGGCTATCTTTTAAAAGTTATATAATACACAAACATTTGAACATTTCAAGAGGAGTGTGAACATATTACTAAGCAGAATATCCGTGAAAAAGAAAGAATATTCGAAAAGGGCACTTAGGGGGCGTGGGTTGGGAAAAGCTTTGGCGCTTCGTTCTGCATCGTGTTTCGAGGAAAGAGCGCAGAGTGGAGAGAATCGCTCTCCTGCAGCCATCTGTCAGGCCACGGAATCAAGTTTGGACTAATTTAAACTTGCACAACGGCGTCACCTGACAGGTGCAGCAACTGAAGGGCAATGTCGGTGGAGGAAGGATCGCAGTACCATAGAGACAGAAGGGCTCCGGCCACCAACTAGCTGCTGGAGAATACGATTCTGTGCACGTACATGAATAAAGGCCATGAAGGTAAAATTCACTTGGAGTACTAAAGAGATTTGTATTAATCTTATTGACATCATTGGGTCTATATAGAATACGAAGTTTGTATATTAATAATATATTATGAATATACTTCGCATTCTATCCTATTCTATACTTTACTTATTTAAACACGCATAACTTCACAAAACAGGGTAAATTTCCTTTCGAATAGTACAATTTTATTAAATAGTGCACTTAATGCCACTACTTGAGTGTCATTAGAGCTCACTTACTTGAATGCCACAATCCTGTTATCCAACACTATCATATCCCTGCGTTCTATGTTGTTTTTATTTTAACTTTCTTGAAAAGCAAAATTTCTAGTGGGTGTCCCAAGCTTTAAAAGTTAACATTCTTAAGAGGAAATCTTAGTAAACTTTTTGATAATTTATATCGTGAACAAATTTTGAACTATTTACCCTTGAGCCTATCAAACGACAAAAGGTTGAAGGCTTGTGGCTTTAGAGGAAAAGAAGAGACAAGACACACTCGCTGACGTTAAAAGTGTAAGTTCAACTCTGATTTTTGTCAACTTTTTTCTTAGACCGGCTGAAATTTGGTTTGGGAATAAAGAAATTAACCTAAACAAAACATAAGAAGCAACATTAATATTATAAATTAATATTAATGTCTCATGAGATTTCCAGATGTATGGGGTATTCTACAGAAATGGGGAAATAAACGTCCAAAACACCCTGCCCTGTTAGGTTTAGATTTTTTCAATATTTCAATTTTTTATAGATAATATTTTATTTACTTAGATTTGTTTATTTCCTCATACCTATGTCATTTTATGTCTCACTCCTTTGTCATTTTTGAAATTCACACCTATCAAGGTAAAGATGGTTTTACATCAGCGGATGAAGTTGATACACTGTGGGTTCCCGTCGAAACTGATGTAACCATCATTCCTCAAAAATCATTGTTTCGTGTTCACACACTGGAACTGTTGAAAACGTGACGTGCTTGTTCATGAACCTCACTTCATGGTTGCCGCAACTTTCCCCATTTCCGTAGAGTCACCCAAATATTTGTATTTTATATCATGAATATTTAATTATTAATTCATCATATTTACAGTAAAATTTATCAACCTAGTATTACTGTAAATTAATAAACAACTGTTATGTATTACGTATCTAATTTACATGTATTGTATCATAAAATATAATGAATATAGACAAAAATTTATAAAACTTCTTACAGTAAATTAATAGTATCCTGGGTGAATAGAAATGAATTTAAACAGGGAATTTTATACGTCCTGCCCGTCAATAAGATAACGCTTTGAAGGTTAGGTAACCGAGGCACGGTGCGCTTTGCAACTACGGTGCTGAGATGACGAGGGAATCTGTGGCGAAGTCTTCAGACAAGCACCCGGCGTGCTAATAGAGTTAACGCGAGTTTGATGGGAAAATTACTTTGTTTTGTTTACAGATGTAAAGAGGGATAGCGGTGAAGAGCTAGGGAAGGAGGAAATGCGACAACTGCAGCACGTTTGGGATACCAAGACACCAGTGAAGACCTGATTGATAGGTGCGGTTTGATACTTCGCGAAAGTAAACTTAGAGGTTCAGATATTTCATTATTCCTTTTTTAACACTTGTTTAATTTTTTAATGAATTATTTTTCCTTCATGCATTAATAATTTTTGGGTGAAATTATGCAACAAACCTTCATAGATCATTCTTTATTAAGAGCATAAGTTTCTTTCGTGACGTGAATTTTTGAAGATCTGAGAGGCATTGTAAGGAAGAGACTTTATGAGAATAAGGTACAGTGGACAATTAATGCCTACCTAATTTAAAATCAATTTTCTTCTGTAAATACTGTTTGAATGGAAAATACTTTGATAGAAAGATTTGACATAGTTTGACGACTTTTAATATACTATTTGAGAATTTTACAATTTACAATTTCCATGCCTTAAAAATCGTGTCTTAGGCATAATTGAAAATACTGTGTTTATTACTGCCTGTTCGATAAATAAGGATCTGGATGCAATAATATATTCATAAGGATTATAAACCTTATAAAATATGAAAGTTTCATACTAATTTCTTTATTAAAATTCAAAAGGAATTCAACATCAAACTTCTTAATACATGTAACTTAACTTATAACTTCTATTGTATTTTATAGCAATTTTTTTTTAGTTTAAGTATTTTAATTTATTAGAAATAACAGTATATTGTTTGCTTTTATAAAAAGAAAAACATTATATTTAAACCTACAATGTACTCTATTAAACGACAATGAGCAATAACGCCCTAAACTTACCACTGATGATGGCTCGACTTAAGTAAGGATTTTCTTTTAATAAAATGAGTTCTGGCAACTTTATCCTAAGTTTCTTTTTACATTATAGATATAATAAGTTATTTTAATTTTAATTTCTTCATAATTATGATAAGTTTTGCCATAGTGTGAAAATGCTTGCGGATAGGTCAATAGCGTCCATTAAGGCTAATAATGTCCAACCTTCATTTCTCGTAACTTAAGGACACGAGTGTGTGTTCTTGTCCATTTCGAACGTTTCTGTAATAAACTACGCATATAAGCTTAAAATATAAACGAAATGTGAAGAGTAGTTACATACTTTACAACACAAACATAAAAGTTCACGAAAAATACAGCAAATTAAATTTAAAAACTAACAATTTTGTCGGAACAATTTTTACAGTACCAGTGTCCGTGACTCTCGTCCTTGAGGTATGGTAGGTCACTGGCAATAGGATGTTACGAGCGTACTTGCGTTCGCGCTAGTTTGTTTGTATGGCAAACTAAATATGCGTGAATCGTGACGCAAGTCGCACATATAAAAATATGTTTTCTGTTGGGTGCACGTTATTTATCAGGGGGTTCTTACTCTATAAAAACGACCATTTTTGGGACGAGATCAGAAACTTTTAGGAGATCAGAAAAATCCTACGCGCGTCACACCCGTCATTATGGACGCTTATATGATCTACTTTGACAGTACCTCCAGTCACAATGAGAACAACTTATCACTTATTAAACCTGTTGTGAGACAGAAGAGTTTACGTTTGCCGTTGTGATTTAAGGAAGTTAAGTGCACTTACGAAGAGTATCGAAATGACCAAATTACTTGTGATATTTCCTTAAATAAGGATAATTGCTGCATGGAAAATGCTCTCCACTGCAATACACACATTTAGGAGAAAGTCTGTGAGTAGTGATACATAAACTCGTGGGACATTCTATTATTCACATACAGTTCTTTGGATTTGAGAAATTGTATCTCTAGTCTAACCTCTCTATTCAATCTTATGTTCACTCGGATTGTGTCCTACAAGTTGACGTAATCATCTGTGTAAACCAGATTTTGTGCGTTTCTATCAGCCCCTGTCATATGCCACATGATTTGTCTTGTGTAACTCTTCGCATGGTATTGTCCATTACTAAGACTAATGAAATTGGAGATGTAACTTTCTGACAGACGCTTTTCATTAAATAATAGACCTAGGCAACTTAAGATAGGATACCATCAAATTCAGAAGGTAGACACCTTTTCATATGAGGACAACACGATCATGAAAATCACGAAAACTACAAGATCTCTTGAAGACGTAATGGAATGAATGAACATTAAAAATAAAGAGTTTATGAACCTAAGAGCTTTATGGCAGTATAACTTCATTTCAAGCGGAACAACATGAAAATATGTAATATCATCAATATGCGTCTACAAGTCTTTGTAAAGCATTGCCTTCGCATATATGTCATATATACTAGCCTGAGAAATAAGAAAAAACAGACTAAGTAAAAGAATGGAACAGGAGTGCATTCATGTAAAAAACAAGGTAAAGTCAACGAATGGAGCACAAACTCAGGAAACTTTAAGTAGTGGAAAGATGTGTTCTGGAACGGAACCCTGGGGGTGATAGAAGCAGAAGGATTCCCTTGAGCACAGATATGAACTGTACTCGAAGAGGTGCAGAAAATTCGTGTAATGTGGAATGCAAGCAAAGTGGGGATCGACTACCGTGTTTGATGGACATTTATCACCGATATAATGAATATGTTTCTACACGGTAATATGATATTGATGATGATGGCAATCGTGTGGTGACGTTAGCACATCTATAGCATAAAGTCTCCCATTCGCAACAATTATAAAACTACCCGAGATCATTGTGTCTTGAAAATTATTATCAAGGTGACACAATAAATATTGGTGTGAAATCTTGTAGTTTTGAATAGCAGTAATAAATATAAAGTTAGGTGTAATGAGTTTCTCTGATGAAATGTGGTAATCGTTGATACAAATTCATATTCATGAGTCTTTAGTTCACTTTTACAGCTATGTGTTATTGGTATGGTACTTTGATCTGTCGCCATCGCTCTTTTCTTGTCTGCGCCATGTGTATGACTTAACATTACTTTTACCCGTTCATCCATAAATTCTTTGTCTCTGTTTTCGAACTTTTATTTCTCATCCTCGTTAGTGCTGTCGTTCATGTGGAAATCACGAACATGCAAGTCACATTCATAGTATTGCTCATAATTTCTTTTTAAAATGGATAAATTGATGTTGAACTCCTCATTATTAATATTTTCTCACTTGATATGTTGAGAGTAAATCAGCACTTCACCGAATTAATTGCTTTTCTTTATTGCATTTGCATTTTTTTTGAGTGACAACCTCGTCGTTTCCATGACATAAGAGGGAGATAAGGGTAAAAATACACTGGTTATACTATAAATAATGCCTCAGAAAGTCTTAATTTTACTTGGGTTCACTTCATTTNTAAATAATGCCTCTGAAAGTCTTAATTTTACTTGGGTTCACTTCATTTTTCGATTATTGCTTCTTAGTCTTGAGGGTGAAATGATAGTCCAGGCTTGACGTTTGTCAAGCGACTGATGCGAAGTGTCTGCTATTTGTGAGTTTCTTGATATATTCTCGAAGTCAGAATTAACATGCAAACCAGAAAATTTATCGGAATAAATATGCAGTGAAACGAAGCGTAAATTTAATATTTTTTTCGTAACATCAACATTTGCTTCGAAAAATTAACTTCCATTTCTATTTCGTTCCTCCGAAAAATGTGTCCATAACTTTCCAGGTTTCTCTTTAACCAACATATTTTCAATATTATCTGAAGAATTTTCATCGTTGGTAGTATTAGACCTTCTACGTATGGTTATGAGTTCGTTACATTCTTTTTGCGACCAAATAACATACTCTCGTCCTATATTTCATTTCCTTTCGGCTCTACAGCGTCACTCCAGCTTGCGCTTCCTAATCACATCTATGGGAGTGCATTAGCATATTTAGTGAAAACCACTGTGTCTGGGCTTCGCTTTCTGTGAAATTAGCGCCGTAAACATCATGTCAACCCCCAGAGACCTGCCTTTACGACTGGCGCTGCTCCCTGCTTTTCAGGGGTTCCTTCACTTCGTCTCCTGTAGCACTGGAGAGAGTTTGGTTTCACGTATCACTCGGCATAGTCATGCTGAAAAAGGCACTTCTTATCTGTACATATTGTTGATTGAATGACATTTACGGAGGGGTTAATTTTCATAGTAATTATATCCTATACTGATAATTAATTATCTGATATGAATCTTAAATAAATGATCTGAAAAGAGAGAATTGTAATATCTAGTGATGCATTTTCAGCAGTCTTCGTGAGACATTTCACTGATTACATTTTATTTTGAATTTTAAGAAAAACTATAACACCCACGGTTGTTCTTATTTAGAGATAAATGAGTTTTTGTCATGTGGAAATGTCGGCAAAAATTTGTCGTTTTTTNTATTTTGCATCGAAAACAATGAGAGAGTGATTTTAGGAGCTGAATGCATAGCGTATGATGTTGATTTTAAAGATGTCACTAGAAAATATGCAGATTGTGGAAATATTATTGAGTTAATATTTTTATTATGAACAATTACTGGGAGGTGGTGAAATATTTTCAACCTTATGATCAATTAAATTTACAAGATGTATCCAGCAAACCTTCCCTCAGAGCTAGTACTGAAACTGCTGCAGTGCGACCGAAAAAGCTTTTTACTGATAATAAATCTTATTCAATATGGATACGTCTTGTAATAATTTAAAAGATCAATTTCATTTTATGTAAATATTTATGGGAAAGTAGCTTTACGTTTCAATCGATGGGGAATGTATTCATAATACACAATAACGTGCTAATTGCATGAACTACAACATATAATGTGTTTTATTATCAAAAGGAAAATGAAGACGAGTACAATGTAAGACAATATACAAAAGATAAAATAAAACAACAAATGCATATATTATCAAATCCGACTCTGCCTTAGGGCCCTTGATCGGAATTGACGGAATGGTCCCTTTTTTGCTTCCAGGGAGTAAATTATTGTATTGTCCTCCACTTGGTCATACACAGTTTGTACCGACTTTTAAAAGTATATTGTACATAACACAGTTCTCTATAAAAATGAAAGAAACATACAGCACTTTCTTAAGAAACAGAATTGTGTATAAACGTACCTTCTTCTCCATTTCTCAAATAACAACTCATTTACTTGTAAAGTTCTATCGAAAATACGTATTGCTCTTAGTTACGTAAATGTATCACTACATAGCAAGACACTAACTACATTCCCATACGTAACGTCATGAAAACGTTATCAAACACACAGCTCGTAATTTACTCTGTGAAAAGACCAACGACACGAGAATAATAGTGTCTGATTAAGACATTATTCCATACCTTTCTCGGTGTTTTAAGAAGCTTATATCGTTTTCATTCTTCTTCTAGTCATGGAAAACCTTCCCTGCTCTTTAATTTTAAGTAATTTTTCCTTGAGTGCTTTATCATATTTCTCCATTCACTACTATGTCAGAAAAGAAACTCAAGACAATCTATTTTGCTCTTATAAAAGATGAACATTTACCCACGCATTTAGAAAGAGAGGTTAGCATAGAAAGTAGTTCTTCATACTGCAGGAAGGCTATTGCGAGTATTTTGGAACCTGCTCTTTGTTATCTTTACCCAAATGTTACCCCCATAGAATAGAATAGAATATTAATTGGGTTTGGCTCAGACCATCAGGTCTGCTCTTCGCCAAACCATGTACAGAAAATGCACATACAAAAGAAAAAAAGACAAATTACAGTAATAATTAAAATTACAATAATAGTTAATACATTTAAAATAATTAATAATGTACAAAATTAATTAGAATTACAATTATGATTGAATTTATAAAAATAATTGAAATTAAAATATTATTTAAAATAACTAATAAACTACAAATTAATTAAAATTACCATGGTAATTGAAATTACAATCCTAAATAAACTAGAAAACTAAATAAACTAGAAAATAATTAGAATTTAAATCATTAAAATTACAATAGTAATTGAAATTGAACATAATAAATAAAACCACAAATAATTAGAATTACATGAAAGTCGAAATAACAATCGAAGTAAGAGAACCGAAGTTATTTAAACAATGTGAAAAACTAAATTTACTTGAAATTTACATATTGTCTCTTACATTCTAAATATAATTTAAAATATGTGTTACAATCTAATGGAAAATATGTTGTTTGACCAATTTAATTTATAAATTACCATCATATTTTACTATATAAACTTACTAAATATATTTTAACCTACAAATTTCTCGGTATTTGCAATAATTCTCAAATACGCAGAAACTTATTTCCCTAGTGCTAATACAAATTGTTTAGCAAAACTATGCTGATTTTACAATTTTAAACAAGAAGAGATCATGTGTTCTGAATACTTACCATAATTTACTGGTATTTTAAGAGATATGAATGTATTCTCGGTATAAACTGTCTGAAAGAAGAGCAACCCCTAATATCATCTAGAAGTTTGTTCCATTCCCTAATCACAGTCAGTGTAAATGAATTGTAAGCATAGTTGGTTTTGTGTAATAGATGAGCTCCTTTCAGTCTGGATGTTGTGAGAAAATTAAATTTCTTCATCAAGTATTGTGGTGTTTTAAAATGAATTATTTTGAATAATAGATTGAGGCGATGTTTCTTGCGTCGGTTGTGGAGACGTAGCAAGTCATTTCCATGGTAATGTATGGATATGTGTCCAAACTTTCTGAGATCATAAGTATACTATACACAAGTATTTTGCATTAACTGAAGTGTAATCGTTTGTTTGCAGTTTACGTCATTGTAAACTACATCACAATAATCAAAATGAGAGATGAGTGATTTTACCAGAAGAGATTTAGTGTTTATAGGTGCAAATTTTTGCTTTTTAATAGAGTTTATATGAGTGTCCCAACTTAAGGTCATTTTTACGCCGAGATTTGTGGCTTCTGTTCGCCAAGGAATGCACGCGTTGTTGAGCGTTAAAGATGTTATTGATGTGTTAGTAAGTAATTTTTTATTTCTAATAGAACTGATTATGATTGCTTGTGATTTGTTCGCGTTCAAATGGAGTCC
Source organism: Laupala kohalensis (assembly GCA_002313205.1). Classification (NCBI taxonomy): domain Eukaryota; kingdom Metazoa; phylum Arthropoda; class Insecta; order Orthoptera; family Trigonidiidae; genus Laupala; species Laupala kohalensis. The sequence continues at coordinate 169,740 of NNCF01126228.1, read as the reverse complement.
ATTATATTTCGACCACTCGGCAACTGCAAATAAGCCACTATTCATTTTTCTAATAAGATTGCCTATTTCGGATGTTCTCCCTCTGGGATACATTTGGAAGTCATCTGCGTAAATATGATGTGAGCAATGTTTGTGTGAATTTGGTAAACTATTAATATAGATAATGAACAATACAGGTCCGAGACATGCTCCTTGCGGGACTCCGGCGGTCACATACAGAAATTCCGAAGTTTGTATATTTACATGAACTTTCTGTCGTCGGTTTACATGAAAGATAATTTCTAATCCAATTCAAAGTTGATTCAGAAAATCCTAAAGTCCTACATTTTGTTATCAAAATATCATTATACACAGAGTCAAACGCTTTACTAAAATCTAATAATGTTAGTATTGTGATTTCTCCAGGGTCTAATGATTGTTTAATATCTTCTACAACTTGCAGAAGAGCTGTTGTCAGTATTTCTGCCTCGATGAAATCCTGAATGGTACGGGTCTATTTTATTATCTGTTGTTAAGTAATCGATAATTTATCGGTGAACAATTTTCTCAAAAACATTTGACAAAGTCGGCAAGATGCTGATAGGACGATAGTCGCCAGGAATAGACGGGTCTTTACATTTCGGAATTGGACGAATCAGGGCTGTTTTCCAAGATTCAGGATAAGTACTGGTTATAACGACAAAATTAAGAATATGAGTAATAGTTCGTAGGGCGATTTCCAATATACGTTTGAGTTATTTAGCATTTATCATGTCTGAGTCATTGGAATTTGATTTTAATGATTTAATTATTTTGGCGACTTGAACCGGTTCAACACATCTATAATAGAGCCTTTCTCGAGACATTTCATCCGTAAATTTTAAATTAGTGTTTCAGTTTTTAATGTGTCATTTATGCTGGGTGACATGCTCACGGAATATTTATTCAAAGAATCCAAGGGTATATCTACCTCATCAGAGCTTTTATCTTTACAGACTCCTACCGATTGTAGATTTTTCCAGAGAGAGATTTTTGATCTGTCTCTGTTTGAAACAAGTTCCGGAAGTGATTTATTTTGGCGTTCCGGATCTTTAAGGTGACAATGTTTCTTAATTTCTTATATTCTGAATTGCTGTCGTCCGACTTAACATGCTTATATACCAAATAGACTGCATCACGGTTTTTCATTAAGGCTTTGATATCATCTGTGAGTCAGGGAGCTGCAGGTTTAGTTATACGATGCGATTTTTGGGGGGCGTGTTTCTCGAATATACTGGTAACAACACTGTTAAACACTTCTACTTTACCGTCGATACCTTCTATTTCGTGATAAACGTTTTGCCACGGAGCAGAGGAAACTTTTTATCAATTCGATTATAATCCCCGTAGTGCAATACCTTAGATTTATATTTTGAACAATTAAGGGAATAATTAACATATATGAGATCGTGTTTTGAAATGACCGGGAACAGGAAACTGGCCATAGGAGAGAACATTTTTTGGGTTTGAAACTATTATATGATCAATTCATGTTTCGGTGTTGGCACTAATATGATTGGGATTTTACCTTTAAAATATTCAAGTATAGTTTAGAAAACATGTTGCGAAAGTCGATGACAGATGTATTGCCTGAGATCAATAGATTTTCTTTCAAATCTGCCATGACAATGATGTTTTGATATAGAATGACTAGGTAGGATAATTGCTCTTCCAATTCCCTTACGTATCTCGTTGGGTAAACTAGCAATTTATTTCCTATATCAACTGAATATCTCTTTCCCAGCTTTGAATGAGGAATTTCTCTGCAATGGAACAGTTATTGTTCCAGGACGCCATTACTCTGCTTCTAGCATTTCTTTGATAAAGATTCAGTAAGTTTCTTTCGCACTGAAAAAAAAACTCGAAGAAAAACATGAAAGAAGAACGACCGATAGAAATTGGTTTCTTCCAAATAGAAGAAATTTTTGTTTTTTTAGAATTCTCAATATATAATATAATTTGAATCTTTGCAACGTAAAATAGATGCATTGTTCTTATATACAATTCGATAAATTCAGTGAAATCTAAAGTTTAAGTAGTTTAATGTGCTGAATAACATCCATATTTCAGCCAAGACCACCCTACCTGTAGCTTTTCATTGGGTACCACAAAAAATCCCAAACTACACAAAATCTATTTAACGTTTACTGTTTCGACTGAACTAGCAAAATTCTATATTTCGTAGAGTATTTGTAGACTTAACTAATGATTCTCTCTGACGGAATTGTACATTGAACGACTCAACAAACATACATATTTTGCTGGAAAATAAAATATTTTTTGGAGATTCTCTGGCAATGAAATGCCGTCGAAAACAGGGATTATAAAATCATTTTGGTTTTGGTCATGTTCTATTTAACCAGAATAATTTTTATTATTAAAACTTCTCTCCGAAAATAAATAGTATCGATCGCTGACCTACGGTAGGACAAACATGTTTTACATTACAAATTATTCAAATAAAGGAAAATGCATTTAATGTACGTACATGCTTTCTATAAAGGGACAGGATTGACAAGTTTCTTCCAAATGGAAAAAAGTACCTAAATACTATGGAGAAAAACTCTTTCAATCAAAAAATGAAAGAAATTGTCTTACTGAAATAGAAAAACACTAGAAGTTGCAACTGAGTACACTTGCAATTGCATAAGTTACATTTGCGTAAAACACAATAAATACATTTTTCTTATGGATATCATTAAGAAATATTTAATTAGACTTCATTCATCTTATGGACTAAATTAATATTTTTATCTAGTATTTTGCCAAGATCTGTACATCAGACACAGAAACGTTTGATGACGTGAAGATCAGAAATGTTATCCAAAATAACAGGAAATTCATTGATTATCAATTTCAACTTAACCAACATAATAAATTTTTTTGAACTAGTAAGAAGTAGTATACATATTTTACTAATTGTAGGATGAAACGTATTTTCCATAACTCATTATATCTTTGTGTAAATAAAGTTTTAAAAATCAAAGTGTTTTTTTTTTAAATTCATATATTAGTTTTCAAGTTCTGATGAGTTAGCAAGGAATTCAAATACGTGAAAATCAAAATTTTAAGTTTAAATTATTTTAACTTTAAAAGTTGTGAATTTCTCAAGCCAAAAATTAGTGGAATTAGAATTCATTAGACCTACTTTCAACCATCAAAATTTCATTAAATTCTGAGATGGAGTATTTGGGAAATAATTTTTTGACGAAAAAATGATATTTTGGTATTTTTGTTGAAATTCTAAACGTATGTTGCCATTTTATGTGTCTGAAGGTTACTTTTTCTATAAAATGAAGTGTCTACAATAAGTAAATTAAGTGGGTTTCAATTTCCAAGCGGGTTTCATCGAAATTTTCCCGATTTGTTAACTCGCGTTTGTGCTCTTTACGCAGAAGGAAAGTCGACTTTGTGATTATTTAAACAAAAACAGATTAATGAAAACCTAATAAACATGTTTTTCCTTACTTATACAATATTCTAAGCGCCCACAAAAATTATTAGCAAAATCTGAATGGGTCGGGGAGATTTTAGGCCGATTAAATCTGGAATGACCCATTAATAATTTTCTTTAGAATGAAATAATTATAAATTAAGATTCATTCATTTTCAGTGTTAATACTTTTTTATTTTGAGTATCTCTTTTGTTTTCTGTTGGTTTATTTGATTTAATCCAGTTTCTTCCTCTGACTTTGGAAGAAACCCAATCTTCCTTTGAATCAAACAAAGGATGATTATATTGATCCTCACTACAGCAACGTAATCAAGTGAAGATGGAAGGAAGATTTTTTTCCATTACACTAACGTTGTCACCCCGCTGTAACCAGACCTACGTTTAGACAGAAAATATACGTAAACCAATCCAACCTTCAGGTCACTTAACCGGTAACACTTCAGGTATTCCTTCTGAGACTCAGGTGTACGAACAAAATAAAGTTTAGGTAACACACATATTTCTATTTAGTTATCACAAATCTGAATGAAATTACTGTAAGATGTTTAACTTGTTTACTTCGTTAAAAAAATTTAATTTTACAAAATTATAAGCCATATTTATATGTGGCAAATGACGAGAAACAACAGACCAAATATTTTGTGTAACCGTAAATTTCCTTTGGAGGTTGCGCGTCACAGTGAATGTAAGAAATATTATAAGCTTGTTTGTCCGGGACAAACCGCGTCTTAGTAGATGTAACTACCAACGTTTCGGCCATCGTGCTGTGGCCTTCAGGGTAATGTCAGAGTCGTACAGACCTACCGTGAAGTAGGCCACAGCACGATGGTCGAAACGTTGGTAGTTACATCTACTAAGACGCGGTTTGTCCCGGACAAACAAGCTTATATTGACTCCGGCCGCGGAAGCCTACGTTTATATGTAAGAAATATTATCTTAATTTTTTTAAATTATGAAGCAATTCGAAGAAGAACTCACCATCCACAGAAATAAAAAATAAGATAACCCGAACAATAATATAAATAAAAACCAAATACAAACACAATTACACAGATAAACAAATATGAAAAACAGAGAGAGAAAAGTGCTCAACACAGTTTCAGTTGAGGTGCAAGTTAGTTAACAGTGCCTGAGCGAAGTCAAGCGCACGACTCGTATCCACTTCACAGTGAGGAGCTGTTCAATTAATATCTCGTTGCACTAAACACAAACACTTATTGAACTTAGTAGCCCAAAGATGTCGGGGTAGTGGTGGGACACAGGTGTTGCTCACAGTCGCGGGCAATCTTAACATAGGGCATGCTAACCCTAGATCTAGCAAGCTCGGGAACTTAGCGTAAGGTCAGCGACGCGTGAACTCCGACATCGAACCCCTGACGAATGTCATGTCCTATTTCATCCACTGGCCGTCCGAAAGTCGGCCGTCGAGATGCAAACTTGAGTGTCGTGTGTGCACCCACGATGAATATCAGCATCGTACAAAACTGATCTCGATAAACTATCACAATGAACTCTTAAAATAAATGCTCTAAGTCTCTCTATAAACTGCCGCGCTGTTTCTCTAAAATTCTGGTGTCATAATTTGGTGGGCTCAGGGCATGCGAATTTTCTGAATCAAAATATAATAATCAAAATATTTTAGTTACGATTGAAAATGCAGCTTTGAAGAGAAAGATCTAAAATTTTAGAAGAATATTGGATGCATGATGATATAAATAATAGAAATGAATTCAAATTTATAAAGTCAAAGGGAAAAATCTGATACTTATGATTATGTAACTAATCTAAAATTAAATGTCAGATTAAAAGGATAATGTGTGACCTTTCTGACTTAGCTAACTAACTTGAGAAAACATGACATAGTCAATGGATACAAATCTATGTATTGAATATGTTTGGAGTGTGAAAAAAAAGAGGAAAATAAATAAATAGATAAAAAGTATGACCAAATTGAGTTATTGTGAGCATCATTCGCAGTTTAGAGAGGTTGTATAGCATTTGCATGATTACCATTCGAAACAAATGTGAGTTATCAATACAAGTAAGGGTAAATAATTAAGTACTGATTAAGTCAAACATCTTCGAAGGTAGTAATTACACCATTCAGTTAAAAAAGCATTTTAAAATCGTGGAACGTGGTATATTCCTATCAAAAAATAAACTTTGGCAAAGCGCCCAGTGATTTTTTTCTTAATTTGGTGAAACGTAATCCGCATATTGAACGACAGCCTCCAATTCGTATTCCAAGGTATCATTAAACTATTTCTTCGGAAAACTACAAATAATTGCGAGAGTCACGCGAGAGTCATTTGATATAAAGTAAGATTTTTTCGCTATCGTGTGTTTTCTAGCGTTGGTGGAATCCATCAGACCTGTTACTATGGAATGAACATTTCTTTAGTCATAATAATAATAATAATAATAATAATAATAATAATAATAATAGTAATAATAATAATAAATTTAGTGTCAAAATAGCAGTACAAACTGCGTATGACCATACGAAGTGAAGAAGGAGTATTTTTTTAAAATCCAACTTTGAAAATAAAAAAAAATATGTGACTACAAAAACACATCACGACAAATTTCAGGTGTAATTTTTCACATTTATTTTTCAACGCGCTTTTTAATATTATAGGAACAATGTGTGTTTTACAGCTACATTATTTTGACTATAACAATTTATGAAGAGTACAAGTATTATATAAATAATAATTTTTTGTAAAACACATGTAACAAACATTTCTATCTTTCCCACTGTTAACTAAATATAGACGATTCTGAGAATACCATCGATTAACAGACCTTCCATCGCTTCTCGAATTGAATTAAAGTTTTGTTTCTTACAAAACGTCACTCTTGCTTTTCAAGTTGAAACTGAAGCATTTTCCCCGTTTCTTTATCCTGTCGCTCTCTTAATCTCCCCTTGACATCATGTTTAAAACTCCCGCTCTGAAGCGAGCGAAAGAGAGAGAGAGCGAAGGAACTGAGAACAATCTGTCGCCCTTTCTTAGTCTTCAACGTACGAGATGGGTCCCTCAACGCCCTAACGAAACAGGGATTGTCTAATCTGCCCCAAATTAAGCACAGATAAAACACTGTTTACCGTCTGTTCGTGTCCTTCGTCCTGAGCTGGAATGCTTTATGTAGGATAAATTTTCTTTCTTTCTTTTGCTTTAGCACAGCACATATTTCTTTTCTTGTTGACTTTTATTTTAGCGTCTACGGTAACATTATTCCCTCACGCCAGTTTTTGCTAGTAATTTACTTAAGAAATTCTCCGTGTAGAATTAATTGTACAACGATTATTTTTTTTACGTTGTTGAATTCTCGTGCAGCTAAATTAATCATGAGTATCAATGTTTACTTCACAACCTCTTATCTTCCTTTCTTTCAAGTAGAACCGCCCGTACACATTTTAGCATTTAAATACCCAAGCATTCACTAAAAAATGTGAGGAAATCATTAATGTTTTTCTACCAATTTATATAAAGTATTCATAAATTGAAATATTTAATAATGGAATAATATTAGTAACATATAGAGTAATATCAACATATATTACACCATAGCGTATAAAAAGAAAACAAATACTTCTATAAATCTGGTTTGTATATATTTTTTAACCGAGTTTACAAAAGTACGTATTTTTATTTGTTATCAGAAGTTACAAAAAATATAATGTTTGGAATTAATCATGTCATGTTGATTGAAAATGTCCAAAGTAGTTGATTTAAGTGTTCCATCTCTTGAACCATTATTTTTGTAATGTCTAACGATGAACTTGTATAAGCGATATGAAACGTTTTAATGCAACTTAAACAGTTTTCAATATTTTTCTTCCAGAACTTCAATAAAATCTCTAAAAATGTGTTCGCGAGAATATTAATAATAATAATAATAATTTATTACCCTGCAAGTGAGCTATTCTCGATGACAGAGAAGAAAGACATAAAAGTATACATAATAATAAGGTAAATAACCAATCTAGCACCTAAATACCTATAAACACACACACACTCACATGGTATACAATGGATTGAAAACTAGTACAGAGGGTAACAACGTAGAGGAAATTATTTTTAAGGAATCAACTATTTTCATTAAGTTTATTTGTGTGTATGTTTACATAATACACAAACATTTTCGCTCTCAAACAGATACCGACACACTCGTATATACAAACCTACATGAATATATAAATATATTCATTGTTCCTCCTATACATTTATCGAAAAAGTAGTTGCTTTAATCTAATAAATATATTAATAATTAAGTAAAATAAAGTCAAAACGGGGTAACTTGAACGGACATGCACACTTCACTACACTATACTTCACTTTGAGCATATTCTCTACCCTTAGAATCCATTCACATCACTGCACTGCACGTCACATTTGCACCTTCGAAGAAGCTAAGAAGCTAAAAGACAATTGTAGAAACATTTGACTCTTGTTGGCAAGTTCGTCAGTATTGCTGCAGTTATTTAAGCCTACAATTGTTCTATTAAAAAAAGGAGTATTTACCAATATCCTTGTATTTACCAATTTCTGTTTCCTGCAATTTATTTCACGCTTGTGGTCGCCGCGACTGATGTAATTCGGTTGGTGGAGCCTAGAGTTCTTTGTAAGGGAGAGAAGCGTCATTGACATCGCGTCTTCTGCTTGAGTCCGCTGAATCACCCCTCATAGTATAGTGAGGACAGATAGGTGACAGCCATTTTGGTCACCTTGCAGTGCGACGTGCAAGGCATGAAAGGTTAGGGACCTGGATGAGATTCGCATTCGTTTTTTATTGTACAATGGCTGAAAATTAAAGAAAACACGCCTAAAAAATAAACGGTCGTGAACTAATTTTTGTATTTGGAATTTCATTTCAATAGTGATCTACGTACCGGAATAGCTTCGACATAATTCACAAGTTAATTTGTACTAACATGTTTAGATGTACGTAAAATTAGTGTCTAATTTTAATTTTAGGTTTAAAATGAAATTAATGAAGATTCAGTATTGAAATACGTTCGGGGAAACGTTTTTATCAATATATCTTTCTCCTGAGAAACAAATGTAAACAAAATCAAAGGGCGGCCATTTTGGTTACGGTATGTGCTGCGTGTTCAGAAGATGTAGGTTAGAGGTTGCGCGCTCAGAAGATCCGCCGAAGTTTCAGAACCTTCTGTATACTCCTTGGAATTTTGTTTCAGTTGTCGTCTCTCTCCTTATAAAGAACTCTAGCGGAGCCTAGCGTTCACCGATTTCCACTTACTTGTCCCATGTAGGGTTTAAACAGCACACTAAGTTAAATTGCACACTTTAAATAGTTAACAGTAAGATAATAAACATTGTTAGAAAACTTGTATTCAGATTTTTTAATTTCAATTAATACTTCACTGTGTATTTCCCACAAGTTTTGGAAATGTCACGGAAAAGCACTTGCGTTCGATTTTCTAAACCACTTATTTGTCTTTGTATCTGACGATGCTTGCTAAGTTTGCGTTACGTACACTTTGTAAAAGAAAATACAGAGACTTAAAATCAGTATTAAGGTACTCATTAGTCTTTCGAAAACCTGTAATTTTCAGCATACGATTAGTCCATCATTAGAACAATACATTAGAAACGGTATTGTTGGAAGTCTGATTTTATTATAGGTGGGGAACTCGCCTTGCTCGCTAGGGGTAATACCCCCAGACCCCCAAATAACGGGCTGCGCCCGTGCTGGGGCATCCAGAGGGGGAAAAGAAACCTTTTGCTATATTTAAATGATTCACTGCGAAGTCCATTGAACATGTAGTGCTTCCAGTGACACTTTATCTAAAAGCAGAAAATAGGTTTCGACGGCACCGTATAATAGCAATAAAAATTTCGAACTCTATTTTTGTCTTGACACAAAATTTCAAGTTATTGTGTAACAAAATAGTGAACACCTTTGTTGCAAATTCTTGATTCTGTCCTTCCCAATTTTCGTTTTCCATTCTAATTGCTCTCACCCATTTCGTCTTGTTTCATTCCTTTTTGCTGAATTTTCTGCACCGCAAAATTTCTAAAATAACCGAGATACTTACATGTATAGAAAATGGGTTTTTAAATTTGATACTCTACTGTAGCCTGACACCATTATATAGTTAACTTTATTGCAATTCATAATACCTAATAAATACGAGGATGTTCACCTTTATAAAAAGTTATGATTAACATGCATTTGGGGACATACCTTCTTTCAGATTTGTTCTTTCATGTTGGAGATCCTAGTTTGTGTCCTCCCCATTTATGGTATTCTATTGAAATTAATCTCATTCAGTTTTCATTACTTAATTCTTTTTTGCTAAATTTACTGCACTGCAAAATTTTTAAAATAACCGGATATATTTTCTTTTATAGAAAATGGGGTTAATGTGCATCGTAGGGCATAACTACTTTCATATTTGTTTTTAAGAAAATTCCTAGTACAGGGGTTAATTTAGAAAATTCCTAGTACAGATACTTACATGTATAGAAAATGGATTTTTAAATTTGATACTCTACTGTAGCCTGACACCAATTATATAGTTATTTCGACACATAATAGTGAACCCCTATGTTTGAAATCCTAGATTGTATCTTTCCCAATTAATGGTTTTAAATCAAATTGATCTTTCTCGATTCCTGTTGCTTAATTGTTTTTTGCTAACTTTATTGCAATTCAATATACCTAAAAAATACAAGTATGTTCACCTTTGTAAAAATTTAAGTATAACATGCATTTGGGGGCATACCTTCTTTCAAATTTGTTCTTCCATGTTGGAAATCCTAGTTTATGTCCTCCCCATTTATGGTATTCTATTCAAAATTATCTTATTCAGTTTTCATTACATAATTCTTTCTCGCTAAATTTCTAAAATAACCGAATATATTTACTTTTATAGCAAATGGGGTTAATGTGCATCGTAGGGCATAACTTCCTTCATATATGTTTTTAAGAAAATTCCTTTCCCAGGGGTTAATTTTAGACTCTACTGTAGCCTGACACCAATTATCTAGTTATTCCGACATAAAATAGTGAACACCTATGTTGGAAATCCTAGATTGTATCTTTCCCAATAAACGTTTTCAATTCTAATTGATCTCATTCGACTTCTCTTGCTTAATTCTTTAACGGTAAATTTACATTACTCCAAAATTTTATAAATGGCTCAAAATTTTCTTTTAAATTTTATCTCAGTTAGTTTTCACTGCTTAATTCTTTCTGGCACAATTTACTACACCGCAAAATTCTTATTTTATAATAAGATATTCACGTTTATAAGAAGTGGGATTAATATGCAGGGGAGGGCACAACTGCATTCAGATTTGTTTTTGTTAGAATTCTTTCCATAGGAGTTAATTTAGTCTCTACTTCCCCCTGACACCAATTTCCTAGTTATTCCAACAAAAAGTTACATAAATAAACAAAACTACACTTACTGTATTTCACTAAGTGTCTTGGCGATGATGATAAAAATACGGTTCATTTCTGGACGTAGTGTGTTTCAGAAAAAGTGATTTTTTTTGGAAAAATTAATAAATACGATTCAAGTAGAACATTAAACACAGTTGTGAAATTTAAAACTAACTTAACATTCTTTTACAAGGTAAAATATATTATTCATTCCTAAAATGTTATTCTTGAAGAACGTATACAAACTTTTGAAAAGAATCAATGAATCGATTTAATTTAAAAATGAAATATAAACATATGCTAACGTATTTGTTGGACGTATTGTAAGAGATACCGAAATAGTAAAATGTATTAGAAAAATTAATATATGTTTCATGTAGAACATTAAGCACCGTTGTGAAATATAAAACTAACCAAACGTTCTTTCACATGGTTAAAATAATTGTTTATTGCCTAAAACTTCATTCTTTGCGAACGTAAACAGACCTTTGAAATGATTCAAGGGATCTATACAAAATGTCACGGCTTGCTGTTAACATTAAATGACTTGCCTATGTCTAATTGATAAAATAACAACACTCTATAATATACTACGATCTTAGTTTTTGCACTTTAAAAGATTGTCAAACGAATTTTAATATCAATGCTACAAATAAAATTAAAAGTGAGTTATATCAAACATGTCATGTAATATAATAAATTCCTTATACATATCTCACGTACTCAGAAACACACTTTGCCAACGAAAATAATACGCATCATTGCTATGTTAATGGAATTACGAATACACACCTGAGCTAATCAGTCACAAAAACGTATACAACACATTAATAAATAAATGTTATTTCGACGACATAACTACGATTACGTTTGGGAGTTGTTAAACGTATTGTAAGAGATGCCGCAAAATTTCTTAGATAAATTAATTTATACGTTTAATGTAGGACATTAAACACTGTTGTGAAATATAAAACTAACCAACCATTCTTTCACATGGTAAAGATAATGTTTTTCGCCTAAAATTCATTGTTTACGAACGTAAACAAACTTTAGAAATGAATCAAGGAATCTATACAAATTACCAACGCTTGTGTCGTACATGTGTTATTGATAAAATAAATACACGACGTAATTTAAAATGTTCATAGATTTTGCACTTTTTAAAATCGTTAAACGAATTTCAATATCAATACTACAAAGTTATTCAAAGCAAGTTATATCAAACATGACTACGCATATAATACATTCCTTATAAGTATATCACGTATTAAAAACACATTTTCAATGGAAATAATTAACATCTTTGCAATACAAATAACAAAACAAAAACCTACCTGAGCTAATCATTCACCAAAACGTATACGACACATTAATGAATAAATGTTATTTCTAAGAATAAATCTTGACTACGATTACGTTTGGGTATTAGTCATTGATGCCGTTTCAAATTAGTTTTCCAATATACGATTTTTGTCACATAATTTTTGCACAAAGACACAAAACAATTAAACGCATATAGTTCTCAATACGTTTAACACGTCTATAAAACCTTAAATAACTTGCACACTGTCCTTTGATTAACATTCCAATTCTTCTGCCGTTCGGCGTCATTAGACGTACAATCCTTTTGTAAACAAAACATTCGAGGCGGCTTTGACAAGTTTGCATGGCACATCCACAAGCCAATGTTTTCGTGTGATTTACGTAATATTAAATTACCGAAAAATGTACTTTTAAATTGATATTGTCGAAAATAAGGAATTTTAACATTCATTGCCAATGTCCAGCTACAAGATGAACCAAATTTCATGCTTGTACGACTAATACAAGTTCTCAATACTTATGATTACTAGATGAGTCAGTTACACATAGGGGTTTATATAAGATGAGACTCACTGAACAAGTAGCTAAAAAAAGGACATTTTTGTCATCCCTTTTTTCTGTTTTCCGAATGAGCAGATAATTATTTATTTGCGTACACAATTAGCACATAACTAAATCAATATTCTAAAAGAATTTATTTCGTTTTGTAACAGAGGGGGTGCCAACTGCACGTAAGTATTACCACGCCCAGCTGAGGTGTGAGTCATTGTTACACGCGTAGTTATTTTAATAATTTTATCCGGGGTATAATAACCATTTATGTTACGATAAATTTAATTCTATATTGCTATATAAAAAAATATGAGATATATAATTATTGCTAGTCAGTTTAGTTTTAATTCTTAAAGAGAAATAGAAGAAGTCTACGTAAGAACTATTGATTGCTTATAAAAGGTTAACAATGTTTTACAACAAGATTCTATTAGTTTCCAAGCTGAAAATTCATGTAATATTAATTCAATTATTGTCCACATATACCTCCTGAAAATTGTGCACATTTTTATTCCCCAGGTAGTTCGAAAACATTTTCCTCGTAAAATAAATAAAAACACTTAACACCTTCTATTAATTTGTTGTTAGCTTAAACATTTCTGTTTTGATACTAACTACTTATGTCGAAAGAAAAAATGGAACAAGAGAAATTTATTGAGTTAAAGTGGACACCAAATTTTTCTTTTGACCCATGAAATACAAAAATAATTTTAACCCTGTAACTACGAGTTAGATCTACATCAGTGTTGTCAGAATGAGACACTCCGTCACAATTTAAATGATCCAGATGTCAATCTGAAACTTGAAAGAATGAAATTGTTTGTAATCATTGTGAAACCTTTTTGGGTCAATTCTTTATTTGGAGAGATGTACGTGTGTGCTACATTATGCTTCAAAAACATGCTACGTTCCCGGCAAATGACATAATTTACTGACCGCAAAAGTAGACTTGAATAACATATTTAGCACATTTTTTGCAAGGTCTAATAAATTGTTGTGATAGAAGTGATCATGAGTCCTGGGTTTAGTTAATATTTTATTGAATTTCGAAATATTGAAGTTTGTTAATTGAATTTAAAAAATAATAATTGGTAGTAAATAAAGTGAAGATAAAAATTCAATGAATTTCTAGAACGATAATGATAAATGAACATATTGAAAACGTTTTCATGTGTTTCAATTTCCAGTGACTTTTTTCGGCACGCGATAAAACTACATTACTAGTTTTCGATAATACGCCGTATAAAAATTATTTCACGGTTTTGATTGGTGAGAAAATTATTTTACGTACCGTCATCTCGTTTCTTTATTTTTCATTCCGTAAAATTTTAGATATTATTTGGGTTGTTTCATTATTCTGACCTGATAGCTTCGGAGTATCCTCTAACGTTTAATATATCACTTATCAGAGACATTCGCAAATTACCATTTGAACACAAGTGTTTCATAAACGATAAAACGTTAAAATATGTTTAAATTACTTCCCGAATGCAGCAGTTGGGGCTCATATAACTTTCTTCAAGAAACTAGTATTTTGTGCCTCTGCAACTATTCTCCAGCTGTCGTCTCTTCTTTCATCGCGTCCTTCTCTTCTTCATCTTGAGCTCCATCTCTCCGCTCACCCCTTTCCGCGCGCTCACTCCTTTGTGCGTAACCTGACTTCCAGTTTTAATTACCATCTGTCCTCAGTAGCGGCTGGCGCTCAACTTTTCTTTTGTAAAGAGCGGGGACGGGCGGGGCAAACAAAGCTCGGGAAGGGATGGCGAAGCTGAGGGACCGTAGCGGGAAAATGGGTGGAACGCAACTACGCGAGCGCACAAAGCAGCCAAAAATCTTAAGGATGTGGAGGATGGGTTGAGAGCGAGGTGCCGCCGGGCGACATGGAATACGTCATCAGCGTGTGAGGAGCTTATAGGAGGAGAGCAGACGACGCATCTTCAGACCCTGGAGCGTTGACTCAGATGTCGATGACTTGCGAAGACAGTGTGTTGCATTGTGGAGTGGACCGAGAAGAAAAAAAACAACATAATAACACTAACTAATAAATATTTTGAATTAATTCTGCTAAAGAATTAATTATTTTCCAGGAAAAGACACACAAATTGTAATTCCTTCCTCTTCACCTCACCCAAGTTCTTAGGTGTGCGCTACAATTAATATTCTAAAATGTTTTTCTTGTTTAATTATTTTATCTCACTAATACTTGAAAAATAATCGTTTTAACTCCTTATGATACTAAAATAATAATACTATATACTAAGTATTTGACTTATTCTATCTGTTGAGTTATCAATTGATTGTTGAGTCATAAATTCTCTCAAACACTTCAGGCGGAGTTATATGTTGTAGAATAAATGCATATATACATTCTTCTTACATTTTTTAAATTATCAACTTTAACGATCTTTTTCAGACTTCATTAAAACACATATACTTCACTACAACAATTTTCTTACATTAATTTTTCTGTAAAATCTGGATCTGTCCGTAATTTGTTGGTTGCAGACTTTTTGGGCCGGGAATTAAAAAAAACAAATTATAAATGATACATTTTTAGTTTCATTGAATTTTTGACCAGAAACACGCCGATACACAAATAAATGAGAATTTTTCTAACAAGTACTTTAGAAGATTTGATATAAATATGTATATGTTTCCATTGCTTCATCTTCTATTATCGCTCACGCTCGCAGTACTTCATCCACAACTAAACAACAACTAACTTATGCAACCTCGTATTCTACATTCATCTTTGAAGTTGGCGTTCTTCCACCGCACAGAATTCTACCGTCTCTTTCGTATTCTGAACAAATGGAGGAAAATTAATCACAGCTTTTCAAAACCTAGCTTCAATCTGCCAAGAACCTCTGAACTGTTCCAAAACGGTGGTTGTTTCACAAAAGGCAAATTGTTCAAGCTAAATAATGATTTGGCTACTTGATAGATAAATTAATTGACATGTAAATATTGAAACGCGGAACCCTGTATAAATATATCAGCGAAAATGTTTTCTAGGACATTTACAAAGATTGTTTCTAAGTACATTCCTATAAGTAACTAAATAACAATTTAGCTCAAACTAAATAACAAATTACTAAATAACTAAGTAACTCAGTAATTAAATAACAATTTAACTCAATTTGACTTTCATGTTGCCGCAATTGTATTTATATTTTTCATCACGTACATAATAGATCTTAAAACACCTCAACATTTTTCAGACCTATTTTTAAAACAAACAAAGTTTTCACTACTACGGAGGATATTTGTAATCAATGGTAAATTCAACACGACGATTAGTTCTAAGATATAGGTCATTATTGGAATTCCTGAAAGAATTTATTATTAATTTGTTAAGTAATTGTTCTGTTAAAAAATTGTCAAATATTATGAAGATATTTTTATTTGCTTATTTACGTCGGACGTTGACCTTTTGCACACTTCACCGTTTGTTCACCACACAGTCGATATAGAGGTGTATTATTTTTATTCGACGTCTCTTTCATCTCCTCAATACAGACGTGGATGCGCTGATCTATCGTCATCAGGTTTGGCAAAATTCTTATTCAGGGAATAAAGGATGATATATTTTGAAACATCATTCATTATTCAACGTAGTAATAATAACAAATAAAAATAGTCATTTATTTGACGAACATTGATTAATAGCAAGTTATTCTTTTATTTGACGTAAATAAATGGCGAATAAAGAGTTACTCTTCTATTCGACACTCATTTACTGACGAATAATCAATGAAGTACCCTTGACTTCCACCTTGGCTCGATCGAACGGCTCACCATTAACGTTTTCTAATGTTCACACTCGGAAACATTACCATACACCATTAGAGAATTCAGCAGACACCCGACTGTGTTCGGCGGTTTTTCTTGGAGGTAGAGTTTATCATTTTTTTTTAAACCTCATGAACAGAAGAAGAGAATGGTCTTATGTGCTATAATTAATTGTTTATCCCGGTAACCAGGTCTTCTCGGTCTCAGTTTATATGGTTTGCCGAAGGTGATAAAGAATAAAGGTGAACAAACACCAGTTATATTTGAGCGACGAAGGGTATTATAGATTGTGAAGATAAACAGAAAACAGAAAAGATTTGAAGAACGATAATTTGAAGGTCTACAGTAAAGTTTGCAGTCGCCATTTATCACAGGTGACATATACAATACTTAAATATTTGAGTTGTTTTGTATGAAACTAAGTAATTGTCATCATTCTAATCTAATCTTATTGCTTAGGTGCTCCTGCTGCCTTTTATTATGACAATAATCCCGATTGGCCACAATCCCTTCATATGGGCTATGACCTTAGTGCTACAACAAGTACTGATTATTATCAGAGTGAATGGATGAAAGTAATGAGGATAACATGACAATATTGTGAAATAGAAAAGTCGATGAGCACTGGCGCCTACCGTGCCCACCACTCTAAACATATCAAGTCCAACGTACTTCACGTACAATGGACGCAGCACACAACTTCTCGTAAAGAATGTATGGGAAAATCAGTGCTTTAACATTTTTCATGGCTTCTTTAGTAATCAAAGTGGTTTGTAAAACGTAATACTCAAAAATATCCCAAGATGTGAGACGAGGCGATGCCTCCAACTCTACAGAACAATCACCCGGACGAAGTGAGAAAGGATCCCCACCGCACATTGTCACTTGCGCATTATGACGCTCCACGTCGAAATGCGTAACATTAGACTCATAACACGGTAAAAAGTCATAACTGTTGCAAATTAATATCAAACTTGGACTTAATTCTTGACTTGTCGTCGTCACTTGTACTCTCTAATGGCGTCTATGCAGTTTCTCTCGGACATCAAAAAATCCTGGATCGCGGCGCATGCCAATCGGTTGCCCGAAAACTCAAAAGATGGAAGTCAAGAATAAGTTTAATTGTTATTTATTGTGCCAGGAATAATAATACCACAATAAAAGAAAACGGTGTTTTTCTAACGATAAAAAATACTTTTTATTCGTTGTTCAAACTTGTTATTCCTTATTTATGAATGTCAAATAAAATGTTAGTCAGTCAATGTTCGTCAAATTAACGAATATTTCTTCATTCGTGTATCTTCACTCCGTAAAATAATAAAATGTTTCAATTTACGATTATCTTTTTACTCTGAGTGAATTTTTCTGTTACTGAACTACCCTGATCATCGTCATACACAAACGTAAATGTCACCTAATTTTTTCGTTCCTTTTCTGAGCAACTGGACGGAGCAAATCACACTAAACGAAGTATCTTACATAATAGCATTAAAATGTTTCTGAGGTTTCTTGTTATTTCACCATTTCTTTTCCGAGACAACATAATTTTAAAATTACATAAAGAAAAAATGCTACTTGGGTCATTCACTTGAAAAGGACAGAAGTTAACTACGGGAGTCCTCATAAGAAAATTGTTTAGTGAATAATAAATCATATTTGTAGGGAATTGTACGTGAGTTACATAATGCTCCATTGTATCATATCATGTCATAATCATAACCCATTCAAACCAGTACTTTTAATAACTGTACTGATACCCTATTTATATTGTTTAAAGCTACATATGAAACCGAATGAAACTTGCTGACAAATAGAAGATATCGGGAAAGTAATATCTGCCGTATTATTCAGGTAAATAATACTACATAAAAGTAAACATTCTAATTTACATAGTTGCTACTATAACAGGTAGATTTTTTGTCGTCTTTTTTATTTCGCGTGGATAGGAGTATACCTCGACTGAATCTTGGATTTAAGATATGTGAAATCCGATTCTTTTTGTGGTCTCTTTGACCGGAAGTAATGACATGGTCACTTGCTTGCTTCGGGAGATAATTCAATTCATTATTTTCTTAGTGGTCACACAGAGAAAATAATGTTTTGACAAAAATAAGTTAGTTCTTTAATTTCAAACCATTATTATATTTCAAGCCATCTAATAATACACTGTGATGTTTTTACGAAGTAAATGACGCAAAAATGTTTAAAATATGGATACACCGTAAAAGTATTTGGTTTCGCTCGTTGGGGAGAAGATTCATGCGGTTTTTCCCTCATGAGGAGTGAGAAGTGTGACATCTATTTCACGGAATGGTTTACTTCGTATAGCACCTCAGCAACTTTTTGCTATTTTCTCTGGAGTTGGGACACTATCGTAGTTTCTTTTTTCCTAGAATCACAAGTTCTGCGAACAAAGATTTTTAGAATGATTGTGATTCAGTGCCGAGTGCCGAGTCGTTTCAAAAGAAGTCTTATGGAACGACAAATCTTTACAGTCGCCGGCCAAGTATTCTAGCACAGAAAGAAATTAACCACAATTCACAGTAGGTACTACCAAAGCAGCTTCCATGGCATGCATCAAAACTATTGATTTTGAGGAAATAAATAAAAAAAACAATGAATGATGAAGTGATTCAATGTGTAGGTACTTAGTGCAAATATTGCAACATAATGTTTATTCTGAAGTATCAGAGAAGCTCACGAAAAAACAAAACAAAAATATACTCTCCAATAGCCCGATTACTATAACCTTAAATCTCCAATACGATTCTGAAGATGGAATATTATCATCTTCGTTGATGTTGAAGTATCAAATAATTAAAATAGTATTTAATTTTACATTGCGCTTTAGAAATTGTCTTTATTGAATACTTTGATTGATATGATTTTTCAAATTCGCTGTAACAACATTCTTCGTCAATTATCACGAAACTTAACAGTCATGATGCAAAACTCAACAATTTTTGTTTTCCTGCAGTTGTGTTTTCACATTCGCCACGAGAGCGCAGCAGTTGGTAAATATGGTGATAGTCACCGATGTTGCGCTGGAATTTCATTCACTTCAGCTTTCCGTATCACGGCAACGGTACTTCAGCATAGATGGAATTTTTAATTCCATTCAGCAATGTTTTGTTTTGTGGGTCTTTAGGGCTCGTCAACGGCAAGGCCGTTAGAGCCCATTCAGCAATGGTGTGCGCAGTTTACATCATCTGAAAGTGCCTGAAAAGATAAATCTAAAACTGACTCTATTATGAGCTGTCTTCATTGAAATATCGAGCGATAAATAGCGCCATCCGGAGAAAATGTAGAAACTTACCCCAACTGGAATTATCTTTGTACTTAAGTACAAATTATAAAAAAAGACGGAGTTAAGATATCAATTATTGATTCTTCTAAAGTTCAGAAAATTATATTTATAATAAATCTTCATAACGTCCTAATTTGTTTAGAATTATGGGAGGACATTTCTCGAGGGAAAGGGGAAATCTTAAAAAATGTCATTAAATCCACGTTATATGGTGTGTATGTCTGTAATTTCTCCCCGATAAAACCCTCTTCTTTTACATTACGCGACCTCATGGAACCATCTCAAGGTATTACTTCACAAGGCTACATAGTCACTCGTAAATTCAGGTTCCAATATCATTTTACCCATGTATCCAGTTTATCCTCATGTATTTAAGCTTTTGGCGGTTAATGTAACGATTGGAATCAGTAACATACTGAACATATTTTATAATAATAAAAAAGCGGTACAATGATTTTCTTAGTTGAAAAAGATGTTCGATCGCATTTTCATTCCAGCGTACCTCTATTTGGGGAATTTTATCAAAATCATTGGAGACGTTCTCGAATCAACAATATATCTACCTATATAGGTATAATTATTGCTGACAATAGTATAAGATATTACATCGAGCAGTCAAACACCTCTACCAACGAACACAATTACTTAGAGTGTGAAAGAATATCCATTTCCTATTTGCATTCTTATCTTGGTTTGATTAGTGGTGGAAACATTCAAGAAATAAAAATTCCGGTTTTGGAATACTAATTAGAGAGTAGAAAAATGCAATGCATATCTGAAAGGGTTTATTCTAGCAAAGCGCGATCAATGTCATCAGAATGCTGTGTGTACAACCGAGAGCACGAGTTGGAAGGATAAGGTACCGAAGAGGAGAAGAGAGACGACAACGCGCAGTTGCGAAGAGAAAATGTGAGGTTGAAGGTGGAGGTGAATGCAGAAGGATGACAGTTGCGAAAGATCTACAAGTTGGAGTAGGGCAATGGGGACGACGGCAGATTTATGTCGCTGTGGGCGAGCAACGCGATAAGTTGACCCGCGGTCGCAACCTGCGGAACTTTCATCCCAATGGATTCAACTGAGGAAGCAAGAAGGCGCACTCTGCTTACAGTACAAACATGGTTACATCCTTAATCAGAACACAATGTTTCGCCTCAAATGGAAAGCAACTTATTCAAGAAATGATGAACCTATTTATACAAAAGATGAAAAATCCCTACCTCACCGGAGATCGAACCCTGTCAGCAATTCAGCGCTCTACCCACTGAGTCATGCACACACGACGAGGAAAGTATTAGTTTCAAATAAACGTCGGTAAGCTTGAATAAAAAAAACACTATAAAATTTGTGCACAAAAATCACTCTTAAACTTAGATGTGATTAAAAATTGCTGTGAATAAATCGAAACATACAAATACAGGCAAATGTGTAAATATATAAATATTTTTAAGACAGCAAATATGTAAACATGACAACTAACGTCATCGAAAACAAAGACAAAAGCAAAACAAATAAAATTACTATGTAACTTACTTTTTACTTAAACATTAAAGATTTAATTAATTTAATACATCAAAATTAGATGTGAACATTTCGGAGAACTGTTCTTATACGCAGCGATCGTTTGTGTTTTCCTTTGTCTTATCTTCAAGATTATTCTTTACGTTAGTACAGGTTTTTGCTTGCAAAATTAAGAAGGTTTTATTTTTTCTGATTCGTATGTATTTCCAATGAACCATAATTTTCAGTTTGTGTTATGATATAACTTCCGGTAAAGCCAATATTTAAAAAAACATACATTCTTTTAAATATATCTTATTAAAGTTTTAATTTAAAATATTGATATCAATTTCATATTGTATTTGCAATTATTTAAACAAAAAAATTTAAAAACACAAAAAAGTAAAAAAAACTGGTACTAAATGTGAGAAAACGAACACGATTTTCAATTTTCTTTATTTAAAAAATTGCAATATCAGAAACAATAACTAAATGTACAACACTTGTTTGTCCTTTATGTTATATCCGAGCAATAAACATACGCAAGATGTTTTAAGTAAGATAAGCATGGATAATAAATCACAGGAATATTTTGAATTTTTGTGAATGTTACCAAGAGAAATGAGAGAATTTTTAATCAACTCGTTGATAAAATACAACTGGTTACGCAGGAAACGGAACCTGATACGGAATGTACATTATCATGTAACAGAATATATAGTGTAACATATCAAAATAAGTGGGTGCTAATTAACTAATTGACTTACCTAGCCCGCTCGGCAACTTGACGGGATGCACTCCATTTTTTCCCGGATGTAAGTAATTAAAATTAAAAAGGTCGGGGTTCGGTTCATTTTATTATCATGAAAAACACAATTTCTTACTAAAAAAACGCAACTTCGATAACATTGGTATAATTATTCAACACATCAAATACATTTAAATTATGCCTTATGCTCCTCATGCACACACNGGTATAATTATTCAACACATCAAATACATTTAAATTATGCCTTATGCTCCTCATGCACACACTCCCCAACATATTCCCAAAAAATCACACATGTTGAAACCATAACAATTGGTTTTACTTTTCATTCAATTAATAATAGTGCTGGTTAATTATTTCTTCCAGCCTAGATTTAATCTAAACGTGATTACACAAAATATAAATCAACAACAATAACTGATTGTACTTGATGATTATGGTTAATTACTCACTGATAAGCGCCACAAGCCTTTGGTATCGTTGCACTACCACTTTACGCAAATAGGAGATGCACTGGGCGCAGCCAGTCATGCTAATTACTTTACAGTTTGTAATTGAAGTTGGACCTCCAGTTGTCAAAACGATGTGGGCGTGGCGAGTTCCTTAATGACGAATGATCCCTGGATACTGCCAGACCATTCACTGCTCCACCCCGTAGGTACCATTCGCCTTCACCGCTTCCAGAACCAAATGACCCACAGCGTAGCGTTATAATAAGGAGTGATAAAAGCACACAAGGGATAATTTTTAAAATATAATAAAATAAAATGTAAAAGAATAAAAAAATGGCAAGGATGGTTGAACAGGGTTAATACTCAAATTCCTCTCCACAATCTAACGTCGATTCCATTTCTCGTGAGTCACAAACTCTTTGCGAAAATAAAATAATTATATTTCATCATAATGTCCAATCCCTTTCAAACAAATTGACAGACATTGAAATTCTGGTACACGAAAATCGATTCGATTTGCTATGCCTCACAGAGCATTGGCTTTCAACTAACAACATCAACGATACTGCTATTTCTAATTATTATTTAGCAAGTTCTTACTGTCGGCAAAATTTTAAAGGCAAAAATCCCCACGGAGGTACGTGTATCTACGTTCGTAATGATATTTTATCTTCTCCACTGACAGGCTACGAGAACTTCTGCGTAGATAGTGT
Source organism: Laupala kohalensis (assembly GCA_002313205.1). NCBI lineage: Eukaryota > Metazoa > Arthropoda > Insecta > Orthoptera > Trigonidiidae > Laupala > Laupala kohalensis. The sequence continues at coordinate 146,447 of NNCF01126228.1, read as the reverse complement.
GTTCGAATTTTCTGCAGTTAATCTGACCGACACCGGTATTGTTGTTTTGTGTACCTCCTCAATCAGATCTTTACATATTTTTTAGGAACTTCGAAAATGTTTTAAAACATATCACACATAAATCTACCAAATCTATCGTTATATGTGGTGATTTCAATATCGATTTCTTGAGTACATCCGACTCTGCACATTCACCAGTTAATCGATTCAAGAATCTTATCGACTCCTTCAACCTTATTACTACGATAAATGACCCCACTCGCCTCTCCGGCTCATCTCAAACATTGCTAGATCAAATTATAGTCAACAATGGAATCTCGTATCTCTCTGAAGTGTTTATCGCCGGATACAGTGATCACCTTGCTCAAATATTGATAATTAATAATAAATTAAATCTCTTAAAATCCTTTACAAATTTACAAGAGATTTTAATGNTTAATGACATAAATAAATCCATATTTATAAATTATTTGCGTGAAGAAACATGGAAAGATGTTTACAATTGCCAAAACACCGACGACAAATTCAATGTATTTATCTCAATATTCCTAAAACATAACAACTCTAGCTTTCCCATAAAACGCAAGTTAATAAACACAAAGAAATACAATAGATGGATCACCTAAAGGATAAGGATTTCTTCAAAACACAAACGCCGTTTATATTATCTTTCGAAACGCTGTAACCAACCACCCGAATTCCATAATTATTTTCGTAAATATAAGACTATTCTCCGAAAAGTAGTCTATGCAGCTAAAGTTATGGAAAACGACAGGCATATACTAAAATC
>NNCF01126228.1:125034-143025 GCA_002313205.1 Laupala kohalensis | reverse complement strand
TGTAAAAGAATTTATTGATTTTAATAAAAGTTAATTTCGTCTTGTACTTTATCACGCCATTGCTGTAGCACTTTTTAAACAACTTATAACAATTTCAAAAACTATTTTCTTGCATGATTGTGTTGTCTTATGGCTCATATTAATTTACTTTTATGTGTACTCAACTTTGGCACGGTTGTGTACATAAATTCTGTAGCCCCATCCTGGCCCGGATTTTTTTCCGTTTTCCTTCGGGTAGTGGTGGATTTATTATGCAGGTTTTCTAGGTTTTGTCTAGGGTCATGTTTATTGTAACAATAAATGTGAATTTAGTGGGTTTTTTTCAACTCTTATTATTTTAAACACTATACTCAGAATAATATATAATTTGATAATAACTTGTACATGTAATTTTTTGCGTAAAATTACAAACATATTGACATTCTATTAGTATTATAACTCGCAGCTAACTTTTTATCTTATCTAGAAACTTATGCTAATTTTTTTTAAATCCGCGTTTGCCTTAGGGCCCGTGATCGGAATTGATGGGATGGTCCCTTGCTTGCTTCTGGAGAATAAATTTGTTTATTGTCCTCCACGTGGTCATACGCAGTTTGTACTGGTTTTGACAATAAATTTATTACTATTATTATTACTTAGAGGAACATCTCAAATACACAAAATGAGTCACAAAGAGCGAACATCCCAAATATCTCCTAAACGAATAAAGATGTTGAAATACGGTTTCATCCAGACAAACGAAAGAGATATATTGATACTGATGAATGTTTGAAAATGGAACTACACACTCGTGTATATTTCAGCAATTCGTCAATGTATAAGAAAATGTTGTTAAAAAGAAATAAAATTTATTGTATTTGAACGAAAAACAAGAGAGAAACTGCATAAATATTGGGTGGTATGAATAGAAACGTGAATGATCACGTGAACAACCTCTTGCGAGCATGAGCATTTACTTCTTTTGATATGAATTAAATGTCCCGAGCACACTAAAAGGATGCTCATTTTCTCTTTTTGTCTACGAAAATCCAAAAAGGTTGCACAGTATTAGACGTTCTCATGTGTTTTTGTCATCGCGAATTAAGCTTGTCGCTTGTTTTATTAACTTTAAAAAGATAAATGAAATGCAATTATTGTAAGATATGTGAGCACTATTATACGGTTCTTTCCACGGTATAAGAGCTTCATTGAATCTTACGTTATTTAGAGCGTGTACTAAAGAAAATTCTCGATATTTATAATTATGTTCATGTATTTTAACTTCGTTATTTCATTCTTTCCCTTTAAAATGTGATATAAAAAATAAGTTTGTGAATTGGCAGAAGCAATAGCTGCTTTACCAGAATAATTAAATGTGACTTGAAATTCACCGAACTTTATTTCCTGTGCGTAATATAAATCAACAATTTTAGAAAGAAGTATACAATTTGTATTACTAAAGCAGGTATTTCCATAGGTCATGACAAAACGTGGAATATTTTGACATATTTCATGGGTGAATGAACACAGCTGGTACATTATAGGAAACTAGCAAATTTTCTCAACTTCCATGCATTCAATATATAGTTGTACACATCTGAATGCATCCATTAAATAATCTTTCAATCTTAAAAGTATTTAATATCACCATTTTTGTAGCTAGAAACAAAAGGGAATGGAGTTTAGTATATTCCATCAAATCCAATACCTTTCATAACAGAATGAACGTCGTCTCGTCACTTCACGACGTCTCACTTAATATTATCGTCATCTTTTATGAAGCTGCAAGAATGATACCAACAAGCTACATTATAATTAAATATTAAATAAAGTGTGTTAACTTCCTGTTCACATATTCATCACAACGGCTGAATAGCTTTTTGAACACATAGTGAGAACAATCAAAAATACCTATCGTGTCAAAAACGTTTAAGAGTTCTGGCTATTTCAGTTTATCTTCATTAAACTCCACATTTTTCATAAAGATCTTTGATAAAAACATTTAATGATCTAACATTTGACTAAACATTTATTACTCAGAATAACAACCGCTTCTCTATGAGAGGTTTCTTCAAGCCAAACGTTCGTTTGACTGAAGTTATCAGAGAACTGGACACTCACACAGAAAAACTCACTGATCGGGACACAGTAATAATTATTGGTGGACAGAATGACTTAAATTTGAGAGGTCAATTCAACACTTGTTAACATTTTCAGGAACTCTAAAAGGCCTCCCAACGCACTAACATCATACTTTAAAGCCTTCCCCCACGCTACAACATGCCACACTTGAACAACGAAATTAACTACGCAAACATCGCTCTAAGGCAGCACCTGGCAGACAAAATCATCACATTTGTTGATTTGCAATCCCACCTTTCTGACAAAGACTTACCCGGCACGGACTTCATTTGAGACCGTCCGACAAACAACGTTTTGCTTCTCTCTTAGCAACATACCTTACCTTACCTCACCTCCTTCACCTACGCCATACCCACCACCAGCTCCTATTGCTACCTCGTCACTTTCATCATCTCTCCACACTCCCACCTCTTCTCCAACTCTTTACCTGTCTCCGCTCTCCCGTCCAAATCCTTTTCACCGGTCCCAACCCCGACTCCTTCCGCCACCAAACACATTTATAACTTGCATCGAGAGTTCGATGTATTGCTCAAAGATGACAATTAAATATAAACTCTCCTCAACCATCTGAACTCAATTGCACCCCTCAAGAAAATAAGATAAGTATCTTACATCATAATGTTCAGTCGCTTTTCAACAAAGTAATATATATTGAAATTCATTCAGTAGACTATCCATTTGAATTGTTATGTGTAACAGAGCATTGGCTTTCTGATAATGACATAAAAAGTACTTTTATTCCAAATTATTTTTAAATAGCTTTTACTGTCGACAAAATTTCGAAGGCAATCATCCTCACGGCGGCACATGTATCTACGTTAGAAATGACATTTTATCCTCACCACTGTTAGGTTACGAGAAATTCTGCTTAGTTGGTATTTACGAACTCTCTGCAGTTCATTTGACCGATAAAGTCATTGTAGTTTTGTATATTTACAGACCTCCTCGATCAGATATTGAAATATTTTTTCTGAATTTCGAAATCGTATTAAAAAGTCTAACACATACATATACGAAATCTATTGTTATTAGTGGTGATTTCAAAATGGATTTCCACAGTAAATCCGATTCCACGCACAATCTAAGGACTCGGTTCAATAATCGAATGAGTTCCTTTAATCTTTATGCTACGATAATTGACCCCACTCGCCTCTCTGGTTCATCTCAAACATTGCTGTACCAAATAATTGTCAACAATAGACTCATGTATACTTCTCATGTATTTAAAGCGGGGTCACCACTTTGCCCAAATATTAACTATTGAAGATAAATTAAAACCACGTAAAATCTTCTACAAGATTACTAGTCGCTTTAACAAAAAAAATTTAATAATTTTTAAAAATCTTTTACATCAGGAAACATGGGATGACGTCTATAATTGTGAAAGTACCAACGATAAATTCAATGCATTTTTCCTTCAATATTCTTGAAGTATTACAACTCTTGCTTTTCTATAAAACGCAAGTTAGTTAAAATAAACAATAAAAATCGATGGATACAACACAGAATTAGAATTTCTTCCAAAAACAAACTTCATTTATATTATATATCAAAACCCAATAACCAACCACACGAATTTCATGATTATTTGTTTGTTAGAAATACTATCCTCTGCTCGCCTGTTCTCCTACAAACTCACATCCAGGCTATAGAAGTCAAAATTCACAGTGTACCATCTTTGACCGTGTGTTCTATATATCTTCCTCCGACACGAGATTTTTCGGAGAACTCCCTCAGAGATTTAATTCATCAGCTCCCTCGACCATTCCTCCTCCTTGGAGATTTCAACGTCACAGTGTACTCGCTCGACGACAACTCCTCCTCTTGCTCGATCTCCCGTGTTGTCGTCATATCTGAAGCTGCTGTATCCTCGCAGAGAGGGTGAGTTCTGGTGAAAGGTGTGTCTCTTGTAGGTAAATACAGATCGGATTACGACGCGTTAAGAGTTGTAACTCTTCACGTCGAGTTCTATAACCATTAAGGTTCCACTGAAGTATGGAAGCCATTACTTTTTGGAACCTCCGGGGCAGGCCCTTGAATGTGCATTTCCGCGTCACCGTCGGACAATGCAGATTCCGACTCGGAGGTAGGAAGGACAGAGACATTCTTCTTTCGTCTCTGGGACTTCTTCGATGTTATTGGCTTTGATTTTATGAAGTCAACTAGGTTCAGGGATTTAGTCTTCGAACCTTGCTTGGTTTTTGTTTGTTGAATACTGGAAGAAATACGTGGTACACTGCTGGTCTTCGTCTGTGTATTAGATGGACGGGGTGTGGAGAGAGTCTTGGGTTTGACCCGCAAGGCAGGGAAAAACAGGAATCGTTTATTTTGTCCCACGAGTGCGGAGGAAATAAATTTCCGGTGACGTGGAGCCCCCGCATCACGCCAATAAGCCTTGCTCAACTGAGGTGCGGCAGTTGCCCCAGAGGCTGTCCGCTAGCGAGTGTTTGTCCTCAACACCCATTCACCTCATCGGCGCGTAACACACCTTGAGGTTGAGGGTTTTTTTATAGAGGTTTAATCCTTCCTCGCGACCCGGCCAATAAAGGCAAGATCTCCGCTCTTCAAAACACGCAACTTTCCACCATCGCGCCAATGGTGATCACTGAAGCATGTCCAAAGCTTACGGTGTCCGAGAACTGGTGGCGCAATACCAGTCCTCAGCTCGGAACCGTGGGTTCGCCAAGCCCATACTCACTCAAAACTGAGCTCCCTGCGGGGGAAAGAAGAAGAAAGAGGAGAAGGAGAAAGAGAAGAAGGGGAAAATGAAAGATATCCTAGCTCCAGTAGTGTCGGGATCGAAAAGAACAAGAGACGACCAATGAAGGTCAGGAAAGAGAAACGAAGGAGCCCGGCACAAGCAAGTGGAAGCAATGCCAGACTCAGCTCGGGGCCCCGTGTTTGCCAAACATGTACTACAAACACTTACTAGATGTAAGTGCCCTGGGGGGAATATGATGTGAAAAGTAAAACCAATTTCTTGATTTAAACAATTTTTTTATAGTGGAATCCATCCCGCGCATGTGCTTATAGTTACAGTTTTCGGCGCGTCTGCTTGGGGGTTAATACGGAGGGAAACAGTGTGAGTTTTCTTGTTTTGCGAAAGCAGCACATACAAGGAAGCATGCTGTCAATAAAGGAAAAGGTGGAAAGGAAAAATCAAAATGAGTTTATAGAATTTAAAAAAAGTAGTATGTAGAACAAATTGTGGGAATCGTCCAGCATGATACATAGATCAGACAAAACTAGTGAACTTTAAAGGAATATTAATACGAATGAGAGAAATAGGGTTATAGTGGATCACTTTCTTAATAAAGAAGATAGATAAAATGAAATGGGATAAAAAAGATTCACACCGATGTTATATAGTCTTTGAAATCAACCAAAAATTGTTTAAATTTACGAACAGATTTTTAAAATGTTTTTGATTCCATATTATAATTTTTGTCTAAAATTATTTAATTCAGTAATTTCTTTTTATCGTCCTGTAACTATAATTTAACAAAGACGCAAATATCAAGTACACCTGAAAAATACTATTAAAAATCGAAGAATTGTCCAAAAATGTAAAACAAAATGTATGTAAATCTTTAAAAATGTTCGTTAAGTTGTTCAAATGAAGTACAACGTTAGACGTAAATAAGGTATAGCTGTTTTAATGGTGACGACTACAAAACTTAAGAATTTGAATGTGATAGATTCTCGTCGGATTTTTTTTCGGATATCATCATTCTTTAATTTTGATTGTTGTAAATGAATAAATCGGAAATGAATTCAAAAAATGTTAATAATACATTAATATACCCATTGGTGTGAATAAATTTTGTCAGTTTTCAACAAATGTACATGGCGAAGAATTTCTTTCTTTTAATCTTTAATACACCTTTCAATATCCTCACTAAACTCTGGAAGTCTACTTATACCATCCAAAGATTTAAATCTTGATTTAAATTTAAATGAGTAGATGAAACAAATATCTCAGGTGAGGTAATAAGAAGTCAGACAATAGGTAAACAGATGACCAATAGAAATTAACGAGCGCAGTATTAAAGGATAACGTTTGGGTTCATTAGCTCACGTGTGTAACATTCTTTAGAAATAAATTTTTTGGTAGAGCAGGCTTAAGTAAACCGTTGAATCACACCAACAAGTTATTTTAGACCATTGGTTTTCAAACACTTTTGCTTTATAGTATGTTGTCAGATAATTCTCAAATGTGATAAGATGGAAATACATAACTAATACATTCTAACTTCTAAATAATTATCGCAAAAGGTAAATATTTATTTGAATCACCTAAAAGACTACGAAAATCAGGTTTTTAAACTAAGATAAATAAAAATAAAATAAACGGAAATTTTTTTTTGAAAGAGCATTTATGTAAAAGTACTGTATTAAAAATTAGAAAGTAATATTCAGGAAAACTGGAAATCAAAACAGTTGATCAATGGAAGAAAATTATAAAATTTTAAAAGCTTGAGACGTCAAGCGTCATAATTACTATCATTTCTTTAATATTTCTGAAAAAAAAACCCTCTCAAGCTTTGTATGTCCCATGGGTACTAGATGCACATTATCTCCCGTGTGGATTGATATTACACTAACGCGTCCTTATTCATTTCAACAGCACCGCAAAATATGATTTCCAATATAAAATCTATTTTTAATTACTGTTAAAGTCACCCTTTCCCCACCCAGTCCCTAAGGGTACCAGGGTTCTCCTATCCCTGCAGTGCTTGTTGTCAAATAGTCGGTCAACTGGGTGTGTACCCAGTTTGATTGAAATTGCTTCAGGTATTCTAGAATTATTGAGGAATATACACCCATACACCCATTTCACCCACTAAGGAATTAGCGTAAAATAGTAGCATAATCATATATTGTCAAGCAAACTACATGTTTCTGTAAAATTTCAGTTCAATTGGAAACTTAAATGTGGTCGAAAAATCAATTACATATTTTGAAACCGGAGGACAACATAACAAACGAAACAACTTAAATAAAAGTTTGTAAAAAGATTATAACATCTTGATTGAAGGTTTCTACCCTCTCTTTCTCTCTCTCTCTCACCATGCACACCCACAAGACTTGAATTACATAAATCTAACTTGCCGAACTAATATAAATTTTTATGCATTTGGAGGGCTTATCATACATCCTCATCACGAGGTGCTTTGGTAATTTGAATCACACCACCTTCACCTATTCTAGTATTGTGTGTCATGGATGATTATATACATGAAAATAATATAATTGAAACCTCATATGGTGGGATTGAGGTAATCTAATTGAAGGGTCTTTTTTAAAAAGTCACTATTTCTCCCTTTCCCACCCTTTCTCTTTATTATTTACTAACAAATATCACCATTCACGTAGCCACCCTAATCAACTCACAGATAGCACTTAGATAATCCAGAGAATTTTCTTTCTATGAAATTATTATATAATACAATAACTTTCAAGATATTTCTTTCATTCATACATTAGCCGAGTACCCGCGAATTGCTCACGTGAATTATATGATTTTTATACAACTATTCAATATAAATGCAATCGATGTAATTATGTTACAATACTGCAAAATTATTTGGACATACTACCTAATAACAGAGCGAACTATGAACATGCAATGAATTCCCTTAAATATGTGTAGAACATTTATCGTCATATACCTTATTTGTGGTAGGTATTTATGCACTTTTAAGACACGGCACTAATCACACACACATGAGTAGCAATGTATGCAACGATAACACGTTGTTAAGTAATATAAATGCAATTCATATTTTTTAATGTTAATTTTTGTTAATATTTTCGATTAATTATTGAACTTCTATCTCGTAACTTGACGATCGATTTTCAAAGTGTTTTGTAACGTGAACTATCGTAATGAATATTAATGATTGTGTTGTATATATATTTTCTGGTTCAAGTTCTGGATATTGAATCAATTAAACTATAGCATTGATTCTAGCTATGAATAAGAAAGAATGTGTTTTATCAATCATTCATGGTTGTGCAATAGTTATTTTGTAAATTTAGCAAAATCCGTGATCATAATGAATCAATACGGATTTTCCTTATTGTGTATTTCCCTTCTCCAAGTTACAGAAAATTTGTAAATGGTTAACTCAGAAACAATATTAATCAATGAGCTGTAGTATCAAATAAGCTATTAGTAAATGAACAAGTAGTATACAGGGAAAACTATTCCTCTGAAAATGCTTTGCATATTTGGAAGGTTACAGTTAGGGAAAATAAAATTGTGAAGTAATATTCTTTTGTCTCAAAAGGGCATTTGAAACTGTGAGTAGAGAGTTATTGATTATAAAATTGCTCAAATACGGAATAAAAGGCAAAGTAAAAAATGGTTCCAATCCTATCTGGTGAATAGGAAGCAAAGAATTAAATTCAATACCATGTCATCAAATACCATGGATATTAATCATGTTACGTCGAATGAAAATGGGGGACGGGACCGGGGTTCGAACCCCGGTCTCGTCTCCCATTTTCATTCGACGTAACATGATTAATCTGTTACCTGGCGGTGAGGTTCACCGCAATCTAAGGGATTTCTATGTTTGTGAACCATGGATATTGAAATGGGAGTGGTGCAAGGTTTGAGATCCATTGTTGTTCATTATGTTTATAAATAATATTAAAAAGTATTTAGATGTTGTAATAGAAAAATATTTGAAGTTTGAGAATAATGTAGATAATATTATAAGAAAAATAGGAAAAAACCAATTATTTATATAAAATAGGAAAATATTTTAATATTTCAACAAAGGAGTATATGAATCACTTATTGCACCTCACTTAAAATATTATAGCACTTCACTTTATAGATGTAGAAAGTAAGAAAAAATTGTCAGATTCAACAAAACTGAGCATTGAGATATATTTTAAAATGTGGCAAAATGACCTGTGGGAATTTAATGTTAGATATGCTACAGTTTATATCGGTTAAACAAAGGATTAATTTAAAAATATAGTATCTTTTATAAAATGACGAACAAAAGTAAATAGAGGACACACGTGACAGAAATCAACGCAGGAAAAATGTAAATGAAAGAGTAACAAGACTATCAGAGCATTTAAATGTTATAATGAAAAGAACCTCATCAGCTCAAAATAGTGTATTTGTATTGGAATTATGTACAACAGTTTACCAGTAACAATAAAAAAGATAAAAAGCACTTAAAAGGGGAATAATTGATTTTTTTTAAACATATGCATAGAAAAATGTCATTTTATGTTCTTATGTTAAGTATGTAAGGATATTAGGTATGAAGGAACATTATGTATATTGTAAAATTGGCTATGTGCAGAGTAGATAACTAAGTGAAGTATGTGTGTAATATGTAATCTAGAAATAATCATTGAGACTTTAATAAATCAACCCAATCAATCAGTTAAAAGAAACATTACATTCAACATCCATGCTCTTAAACATATTACCACATCAAACGAGAGACAGATATTTTCAACAAATCAGTTTTAAATGCACACATTTTATCAATCACATGAAATTTAAAACTAAAAGTGTTCTGAAATCTGATAGTTTAACACCTTGAATCATCGACAGTAGTGGTCTAGTGGTAGCGTCCTTGATTCCGCTGAGCGGTAGGGCTTGGGTTCAAACCCTGCTCGGCCGAACTAAGTGAGGTTTCCTGCTGGGATTTTCTCACCTACTTCAGACTAATGTCAGTTTGGTTGTATAAGTTCCCCGGCAACCCATCATCTCTCCTTCTCAATTCCCTTACCCAAGTTCACCGATTAGATGGAAGAGCAGACTTCATGGTCTGAACCTTGCCAAAACCGTAAAAAATAAATAAATAATAAATAAATATACATTCTAAGCATTATACATTCTATTGTTTTAGAAGTAGAATAGTATGGTGATGTCACTGAAAGTATCATGTGTTTCTGTCAAATATACCTGAAGCGTAGTGTTTGTTCCTATTGTAAAATTGCCCTTGAAGGGGAGGAGTTCGAGTATTTACAGCGAGAACAAAAACATGAAATGTGCAAGTAGACGTTTGACCTCCATAACATAGGTCTGGGTGGAAATGGTGTACAGCTGTAGAAGGCGAACCGGTGGTGTAGCGGTTAACACCCTTGCGATCAAAGCAAGAGACCCGGGTTCGAGTCCCAGCTGGTCGCCATTTTCACCTGACCGAAAGTTATCACATAAAATCTCCACGTGTAGGGTACACGGAAGAAATATGTGCTCCATAACATTAGTTAGTTAAATAAGATCATTTTACCATTCAAGTAGAACATTTAATTTTCTAACCTTAAGAGAAGTGCGTCATTATATACGTTTTCTTCTTTTATTGTTTATTTTTCGTTGAAAATTTTTAGTTTACCTCTTCAAGGGACCTACGCCATCGCAAAAGATGTAGAAATGAAAAAAAACTAATATTTTCACACCGTTATTGTAGCTTACGTAATATAATACTATAGAGCTGTTGAGAGCTATTATCAAGTACGTAACTATTTTATTTTATTTTAATGCATAGTTTGTTAAACAGGAAAACATAAACATTAAAAAATATATTTTCACATATACATTGTATTTCTGGCATACTTGTTTTACTTTTTCGGCCATTTACTAAAATGTTATCTATGATCAATAAAAATGTTCATAATATTTTTAATATTTTGAATTTTCAACACCAAAATTTCTTGTACGCATCTCAATTACGTGAGACTGATTTGCGCTAGGTTGGCTAACGTACGCTACTCTGAACCCATTTTTCCCTTTTGGCAAACTGTCGCCAGTCCTTTATACGTGGTAGTCAATGGCTACACAATCCTCCTTGGAAGCGCATATGGTGGAGGTCAGTGCAGCCTTCCTTCTAAGGCCTGCACAGCGACCAGTCCCTCCGGGTCGGCGTTGCGCGGCTTTATGCCCGAAGGGATGCTGTGTGCTGGGCGCGGCGGCGGCTACTCCACGGAATTGCTCGTAAAATTTTGTGATTCGCTTGCGCGCTATTGGAGTGTCGGGCTTTCTGTTTCGTTTCTCGCAACCACTTTAGACTTCCGGTGCTAAATGTCGTCTCTTGCTGCCCTGCAACGATACTCTGATATCCGCGCAGCCGCGCAGATGTGGCAGTAGCAACGTCTGGGAAGCCCTTTCGGATGGGAAGTCGCTGTGGAGAAGCGAAGGACACAGCTTAACTCCACCTTCTGTAGGAAAACACTCAGACGAAGGAGGCGTATCATAAATTTTTCCTATTTGAGATTGAATCGGGAGATTAAGCAATTCAAATCAGGAACGTAATAGGAATACACTGTTTCATTTCAAGCCATGTATATAAAAATAAGAAATGAAAATGTACTGTAAGCTTATTACATAAATGACAACGGATATGGCAGTTCTTTGGTTCATTATTACTCTAAACAATCAAATGAGTTCGATTGACGTTGACGAGTCCTAAAGTCCCAAGGAAAAAAATGTAAACAATCAAGAAAATATTATTTTTACCATCTTTCAGTGACCCAAATTTTACATTTTTAACGAATATTTTTGAAAGTAGTGAGTTTATGAAATGTAATTATTTTACTGTATTAATTGATCTTCCTATGAAAAAATAATTTCTATAAAATTTAATCAAAATATTCTTGCAAAACAATCATTTTATGTTAATACGAATTTTACTTTGTGCCAGTCGTGGGACTATTCGCATTTTTGTCGGATTTTGATCCATCGACATGGAGACACTTACTTAAGATTCTAATACTCCTTATGGAATTGTGGGAAGTTTATATTGTTATTTAACTAGTGCATACACTAGTCGAAAACCTTGTTGTTCACTGTAAAGAAATTATGAATCCTAATGCATAATAATATGGAGAATATTCAGAGTATTTTGTGTGTATCTTCAAGTGTGCATCTCGATCAAAATTAAATGTTGGCGCCATATGCATACTTCGATTCATTCTTGTTTTCTTTCGACGGATATCATCAATTGAGAAAAGAAATCTAACCTTACTGTTTGTGGCACCTTCAATAATACCTATAGAGACTTAATTTGGAAAAGAGTGAAAGGAAAGAATGTGCCAATTAGGTTATATAGCATGTTCTACTCATATTTAGAAAATATTTAGATTGGTGAGGAACTGATAATACGAGAGCACCAAGTGGGATATCCACAAGGATCTTTGAGTGGAATACAGCTTTAAAACATTCTTATCGATAATCTATTGAACTATATGCAGGAAGTAATTACCGGTATATGATATATATATACCTTCAAGTGGCTAAATTGAAGTACAGGAGACTTCTAAAGAAGAAGAAAAAATTACTGATAAATTGAGATGAGAAATTGCGGAAGATAGAAATGGCAAGAAAAGATAAACGGACATGTAACCTGACGGCTGACAGACTAGGTGGGAAAAGATTGTATTGGGAGGACTTGCTTTGAGTATATTGAGTATATTGAAGATGTTAGATGAAAGAAAAACACAAAAAATGGTTTCCATATGACCCTTACCAAGTGGAAAAACTGACCGGACATGGCAATTCTGGAGTTACTTAAAGAGATTTTGGAAAAGAGAGGATGACATCTGTGAATGCAAGAAAGACAAGGTCACAGTAGATCTCACTGTGAATGTGATTTTTATGGAAAAGAAAGTGAAATTTATGAAAGAGATAATCGGGAAAAATGGTGTCTTTAAAAAAAGGACTTTAAGGGGGGAGAAATAAATATACTCAGTTTTTGAACAATATGTAAACGAAGTCAGCAGTATACGACACCCATTATAACCATCTCCGCATCGAAGCTGACGATTGCGCTCCATTTGTGTATCTGATATGAGGAATTGAGAAACTATTTAGGATAACTCCGTAAGTCTGAGTTGAAGATGTCTATCAAAGATATGTTAATTTTTTACATCGATTATTTTTCTGCTACAAATTTAATTATCAAAATTTGTAATGAAATAAAGGAAAATAATGAATGTTGTTTGAAAAGACTCTCAGTCTCGTCCAAAGTTCCAAATGGTTGTGGTTATGTGAATACATCACATTGTTTTCTCAGTCGTTTGCCTCGAAAAATTCTCAGTTCTTACCCTATAAGAAAGTATGTAAACAATTGTTTTCAATGGCATTTGTTAAGAAACAATTGCTTGAGAAAAAAATGAGTTGTTACAAGGACAAAAAGGTGCTGTTTTTCATCTTAACGATATGTGCTAAAAATTGTATATTCTCACTCCTTTGTACCTCAGTCGTTTGCTACACATTCTTCCAGAGGTGTGACAAATTGATAAAGAACTGTGAAAAATTGTCTGATTTTATCGCAAATTTCGATTTCTAAATAAGATAAGATGCACGTTTTGCAATTCGCTCACCAGTGAAGGCGCTCGTTTGCATTCATTCAGACACTGAACGATATGAAGACAAGAAGCATTTTGTTACGTTTGCAATTTAACGGATATTCTTGGAAACAGGTGACACACGAAGTATGACCACGCAATAACCATTTTAAAGCCTATTAGAATACCATTTCACAGGAACGTATTTTGTCTTCTTTTTTTACTTACGTTCGAAACAAAGAGTGAAATAGAAGAGCTTAATATAATTTTATTGCACACTATTCTCAGTGCTTAAGTATACTGTATTTGTCAGCAGGAGTTTATTAAGTGACTGTATAACATTACTGGAGCAACTAAATAAATGCTGCTTTAGAGAATAAACGTCAACAAATGTATAAAAGGTTTAGACAGAAAATTTGATAAAAATCGCCCTTAAAAAGTTGAATATTTCTGTTGGTCAAAATATTTGTAAAACGAACCATGTTTAGAATATTGTGTTAATTATTGTCCGCGTGAGATCTATCACAAAAGCGCTCTAAGATCGAAATTTAATCACAGAACGAAAAATAGGAGCGATACAGTACCATTTACAAATACGCAATTACGACAGGACACCATTGTGGTAAAAGTTATGAATATAAAGGGATAAAACTTTCTGTTCTATTTGTATTTGCAAAGTAATTCCACCTATTAATATATGAAAATGAGTGGATTGAGTTAATTTGCCTCGTGAATACACAATGGTGTCAACGCACACGAAATGGTATTATGCAAAACATGACTCCAACCAATAATTTATTGTGTTCGTATTTTACCGTCAATTATGGATTACTAAAATATCCTTTCAACTAAAGACCGTTAATTTTCCTAATACATTAGGAATAAAATTTGAATATCAATGAGTCGATTGAAGCTTGCGGTAGAGGACATGGAATTCTCCTATCTATTGCTACAAAATTATCTGAATTTTAATTTCACTACATATTTGGTAAATGATACTAGATTATTTGGTGAAAACGAATATTAATCAATTTTTTTTCTTGTTATTTTTATTTTAATAAATTACAAGCACTTAGACTATTTATTTGAAAAAAAAGACTAAAATACCCAATATATTGCTATATCGTTCCCTTTCCATCATTCCGTTGATATTTCAGTACATTTTCTCAAATATATCTGTATATACACATATTATTGAAACGTTCTTGATTGCACATGGGACACTAAAAAAGTCATTTTAAATTAATGTTTCAAATAGGAATTTTCCCCAATTATACAAGTAGTGATGGTTTAATGCCGCATAAAAATTAATAAAGAGGATTAGAATTAATGCTACATAAAAATAATAATAAAGAATTAGAGAATAATAGAGGAAAAATTATTCAAGTAGAGAACTTTAGCGAAAGGAGAAGATGGAATGCGATAAAGCAATGAGACAGTCTCAACTCATTAATAAATTACCGAACAAGCAATCTTTATACTTTCTCATATATGTAGTATATAGAAAGTATTGTAATCGTGAAAAAATTCGAAAACGAAATTTTTGCGGAAATATCCGTTTTGGAGACCCCTAATTCCGAAAAAGTGGTTTTTGGCATAACGTCTGTCCGTCTGTGCGCAGGATTCTATTGAATGAATCAATTAAATTCACAATTCGTATTTACGTTAGATTTTACTTGTTGTCAATGCACGTGCTTTGATTATGTTTTTGCTGTAAAACAAAGGGTACTTACATTCAATACATGAAATTCAAAGTACTCTTTTGAATGCTTCTCAAAAACGGCTCCAACGATTGTGCTTAAATTTTCTGTACGTAATGTACAATTAGTATGAATTTCATCCACATTAACGGTATTTTGCCTGAAAGTTTGGTATACCCGCAGTAAAGTAATTTCAGTAATTTGTTGAATTATTGGCTTTGAGCCCCGCTAAAATGTTAGTTATAGAGTTATAGTTCATTACACTATCATATACATTTTTATGTAATAGTTTTTCCTCACACTTATTACTTACTCTCGTAATATAGAAAATTATTATTTTCGATTGTTCCCTTTTGAGAGAGCGTTTGAACTTGAGTAGTCATGATGTTTTCTTTTTCCTTCGTTCTTCCCAAATTCACTTCATAAGTTCGCTGTGTTTCCTCTTGCGCTCTTCTGACCATGTATTTCCTGTTCTCTTTTGTGTGTGGTCTTATTTAAGTGTATGTTTTATGTGATGTTCCTGAACTGCTCTCGATTGTTTATGTTATCATCTGTAATTCCCACTTCTTCAATGTCTTCTTCTGTTTCGCTGATCCATCTTGTCTTGTTTTTACTAACAGTTGTTATCTCGAAGATTGGCCTTGTAAGCCTACTCTTTTCCATACTGCGAATATGTCCGTAAAATTTCATTATTCTTTTTCTAACGGTATCTGTTATTGTTTCTGTGTGTTTATAGATCTCAGTTGATGGCCTCTTTATCCGAATTCCTTCACGAAAAACTGGACCAAATATTTTCCTGATAATTTTCCTTTTCTGTTTTTCAATTTCTCTTATTTTTGTTTGGCCATTGTAACGTCAGAGCCAAGACATTCTATCGATTTGTGAAATATTAATATTTCTTCGCATTTCATAAGCCGGACACTGCTAAGAAGATTACAGAAAATAGCCGGTCGGCGCTAAGACGGAAGGGCGACGAACTTGGGACCCATCCTAAACCTCTTCAGTATTGAGGTATTGTTTGAACGTACACCTTTCACTTCCCAAGGAAGGTATGTTTGTTCTCGGAGAATGCTGCTTGCGACGTTGACCCATGCGAGGCTCACTATGGAATTGCGGTGTACCTCAGGAAAGAAGAATTTAAAGACGTTGTGAATGAAGTACGTCGCCGGATGTAGAACAATGAGACATTCTGAAAAGGGTGCGCGCGGGTGCCAAGCTGGAACCGAAGGCGGCTCTCCTTCGCGGTGGAGACACGTTGTTCCTAAAAACCGAAGGGGTGAACAAGAAGAGTACTTGCACGGTGTGGTAGCGAAGGAGTGGTTATTTGCTGATCACGTGACTTCCTCTTCTGTATATATTGGGAGGAGTGAAGATCCTCGAGGACTTTTTACGTGGAAGTAGAGTCCGCCGGTTAAGGGAGATGTGACCGGGCTAGCATAGGTCGCGGAGACCAGATGTTCGTTAGGCTGCTGCGGTAGTCTTAATAAAGTCATTACTAGTTGCGAGTGTCGTAACTTGTAACAGTTAGTTGTTGGGGAAAACAACTTGTAATTTTGAACATTCATATAACGTAGAGGGTTTTTACTATTTAGTTGTCTTCAACTAAATTCATTTACGTGTAATTAATGCTTTCTGATATCATTACTTGTGTAATAACAGATTTTTATATGTATTAATGATTTTGGGAGTTTGTCTCCGTTTGTAAATTCAGATTTCTGTTTAATTTGTATTAAATCATTATTTATTGTTATTACACGTGTGTTTGATTGTTCGGGAAACCGAGCTGGTGGCAGAGAACTATCTACCATAAGGATGGTGGTATATATGTGGATCCCGCTTCTACCAAAAAAATACTAACATCGCAACAGGGCTTGTGGTGTGATATTACAGCCATGAATCAACGTCGTTTCTGCAGCATACAGTGCTTTCGGTCGAACTATTGTGTTGTGATGTCTTAATTTTGCATTAAACGAAACAGATTTCTTATTATAGAGGCTCCATGTGAGCATAAGCTTTTTGTAATTTTATTATTCTTTCTTGATTGGCTATTGTGTTCAGTCCTGATGGCTGGATGATCTCTCCTAGGTATTTGAAGTGGGGGACTCGTGTCACTTTCCTGTATCGAGTTATAATAGGGAGATTATCTGCAGGTTTTCTTTCTATAGAATGAATTTTCTTGTAGGAGATTTGTAGGCCAGTTTTCTGTGCAATTTCCTGTAGTTTTTTCCGGGACAATTTTGGCTTCTTCTCTATTGTTTTTGAGAATAGATAGACCATATGTGAAAGCTAGACATTTCACATTGATCCTCTGTTCTTTCTTAATCACGAGTTGTACTCCCTTTATTACGTTTTCACATGTTTTCACGATTTTTTCCAGAATTAAGTTAAATAGGAGGGGCGAGAGGTCAACCCCTTGGCGGACTCCGGTCTGGATTTGAAGTGCTTCTGAGATTTCTCCCGTAAATTTAATTTCGAGGTTGTACTATTACTGTCTGTTGAATAATTGCCCTTGTTTTCCTGCCTAATTTTAACTCTTCTCAAGTGTCGAATAGAGTTTACCTATCTATCGCATCATAAGCCTTCTTGAAGTCGACAAAAGTTACAACAGTATTTCTTCTCCTTCTTATTTGTAAAATTGTCTTTAGGTTCCAGATCTGTTCTATACAAGAACGGTCTTTGCGAAATCCTGCCTGATACTCTCTTATTAGTGGGTCAGATTGTTCTTTAAGCCGACTTAACAGCGCTTTTGAAAGAATTTTGTTTGCTTCAGAGAGCAGAGAGAAGTGAGATTCCTCTGTAGTTATTCGGACCTGTTTTATCTCCCTTTTTGTGAAGATGGTATGTATGT
>NNCF01126228.1:69473-123037 GCA_002313205.1 Laupala kohalensis | reverse complement strand
GTAGCGAAAAAAGAAATTAATAAGTGTTAATAAGTTATAATAATTTTTTTTTATAATCATGGCTATTTTTTTAATATAATTTTAATTTTTAATCTCAGCTATTGTTTTATTACTTAAGTGACTGTTTCGTTCATTGAACACATATGGGAACCACGGAAAACAAACGGTCAGGGCAAGCGCACTAAGTATAAAAAGAATCTGGTTGGTAACTGGAAAACTGTAACAGAACAAAAAAAATCGGCGACAGAATCAAATAAATTCATAGAAAGAATACATACTTATCGACCTATTTCAGTGTTAACGCAATTTAGCAGAATGTGGACCCAATCTTCTTGTTTCGTGCATAAAGGACATTGCGAATCTCGATCCCCCCCTCAATTTCCTTAATGTCTATCCCCCAAGTCGAAACCAAGCGTAACCTGCTCTTACTACCTTGTTTAATTTGTCTATGTACGGTTTTCGCCCCCAGTCTCCTGTCACAATATTCTGCACGATTAGTGACCTCTTTTCCCGTCTCTCAGCCGTAATGTTTTGTTTCTCTATGTCTTAAAGTCTCGCCGGAGCTGTCTGCCANTGCCACAAATGTCCTAGACCGGCAGTTTCGATTATAGTTCTAATTTTTTGACCCCACCCATCGTTACACGTTAACTCGTAGCAATCGTATATGTTGTTGTTCCTTTCCCCATTTCTTATTGAAACCCAATATTTATTGGCGTTCATCTTCATTTTTACTTCTAACGGTAAAACTCCGAATTCTCAAAGAGCACCACAGTTAGCTGTACTTGGAGGTACGCCAGAGTATTTTTCAAGAATTTATTTTGAAGCGAATTAAGTGATGCGTAATCCCCAACACCCCATATTTCAGCTCCATACGCTACTGCAGGTACGAATAGTGACGTGTACATCGTTACTACAATCCTTGGATCGATGTCAGGGAAGGTACTATTACTGTTTTGAATTTCATTTAAAACATATGTACCTTTCTGTTTTGATTTTTGTATTTGTCTTGACCATGTTTTTGTATTTGTCTTGACCATTTTACGTTCATGCTTACCTTGACATCTAGATAAGTGTTGTCCTTAACGTTCTTTAAAGGTTGACGTTTGTAATTCCAAATTTCATTTTTCCTAAACATCCATTCGGTTTTGAATACCATGACTTTGGTTTTATGTATGTTTATAGGTAGAGACATTTTATCATTGAACAGCTCCAACGTATCTAGACCTATCTGAAGTCCCGACGGTTTTGTGGAGAATAGAACAATATCGTCCGCAAATAGCAATCCCGGTATCTGTTTCTGTTCAGGAGGATAACCTATTGTTGGGGCATCTGTGGATACCTCACATAATTTTTTCTATTATATCGTTAATAAATAATATAAATAACAACGGAGAGAGAGCACATCCCTGAGCTACTTGAAAAGTTGGAGTTAGAGTAGTATTATTTGTTTTAACGCGTGCATTGTCAGAGCAATATAAAGCTTGCAAAGTACGTAGGAATTTTCTTGACACAGTTTTAAGTTTGCCAATGGTGTGAATCCAAGGACTATATGTTTTTAGATGTGTCATTTTAATATGTTACTTTTATATGATAACAGAGGAATATATGCATCTTATGTTTTTTTTGGTATCGTTTACCTTTTACTATCATCCGATCTTTTACCTGCACCGGTTGTAACCTCTTATTCGGCGATTCTGTATCTTTTGGTTGTGTAATCTCACGTATCAGATGTGTCCACTGCTCCTTTTGCCGGATGTTCTTGTTAACTTTTTCATGCTGTGTGTCATATTTAATGTTCGTGCATATTATTTGATGAGTGAGGATGTTATTTAATATTATTAGCTATCGTTGGAAGAATTAACTTGGTTACGTGTTTTTTTGGTCTTGAATGTAATATGTGATGAATCTTTTTGTATATTTCTAATATTTTTTAAAAATTCAATGCTTTATAGCAGTTTCAAGCGTTAGAAATAGTATTATTGTAAACAATATATTTTAACACAGAATTTTTGACGAGATAAATAAGGAGCGTTTCAAAATAACAGGATATAAATAAAACAAACAGTATCACCTGTTGAACCGAAATTAATCATAGATACGGTTAGTGTTTATTAATATAATTTTGCAACTTCATGTTGCAAAAAAATAACTCTTTTGTTTTTAATTAAATTATATAAGAATATTGATGGTCTGTTGTCTTTTCTCTAACGTAAGTAATATTCTAATTATCTTTATATTTATTAATAAATATATCTTTCGAAATGAATATAAATCTTACTAATCTGTCCCAAAAACGATAGAAAAGAATTTGCATATTAGAGATAATTTTATATAAATGCATTTTATGTAAAAGTATTTCTTTAATAAACTTTTTATATTGGGTAAAAGGAGGACGACCAAAATGTAGAGTAACGTGTTAAAATCAACCCTCTCCTAATAGAATGCTTTAATGTTGCTCTCTAGTGCAGACTGAGAAACGTATATGAGAAAATATGTGCAATGGTTTTGCACCATTAGTTATTAACATTTTGTGGAGGAGGGCTGTATACAATTTTTTATTGATAGATGGTTACAACGTAAATAGATAAATGAAAATTGTATAAAAAATATGTAATAAATTTGCATCATCTGAATCGGATATGACTATCTCGGAAGATGACACATAATTGAAGGCAATGGATCAAATAAAGTTAATAGTTACATTCAAATATAATCAAGGTTTTCAAGGTTACGTGTAACAAAAGAAAGAAGAAAAAAGCAACAAAAAAGTATACATACTGCAAGGTTGTTGACAATATTTTCCTCACTTAAGCTTTAGAAAGGGATATGCATGAATACGAATTCGCTTGAACAAGGTTTTAAAATCTATCAGTATTGGAGTGTAATTCTCTCATATTTGAATCCAGTTATTGAATATACTCAAGAAGATACAGGCAGGTATAAGTATTTGCAATGTTAAAAATTCTATTAAAGGAAATATTGTGCTATGATGTGTTGAACTATCCCATTAAATTATACAAAGTATTTAAATTATATAATTTTATAAATTTATATACGACAGTATATTTTAAACAAAAAATGATTATATTTCTTTTGTAATAATTATTGTTATTAAAGTTTGAAAACTATTTGCTTAAATTAAATTTTATATAACAATATATGTTCTCCTGAATTCGCCTGAAGATGAAAGCCACAACGGACAGTTCCACTAAAGCGGAAAAGTAGGCTTTGAAGCGAGCCCGCAGGGCAATGAAGGGGAAGGACAGGTCTCATCAAGGAGCAACCGGATGCCGGACATAGCACGGCGGATGTCTCCCCACGACGCCGACGTCAACATCACCCTCTCTGCTACTCATGTCCCCACTGCGCTTTCTCTGTCTTTTTTTATTAATCGTACCGCAAGCAATGAGTTATATGCATGGTTGTTAGTCTTACTATTGCTTTATCCACCGTGTTCATTCCCATGCATATATTCAGTATATGACTTGACCATATACGCTGTCTACTATTAGACAGAATGGTACAATATATTTTTCAGGAGACCCGTCGCAAAGCACAACTACTGCAAGTATATACTTGTTAACACTTGTTTTTAGGAAACTTTTTTGCTAATTCCAGACTTCCCCCTGACCACCTATTTCAATTCTCACTTCTTGTTCTCACTACCTGAATGTTTCAAAACTGCCACAACAGCATTCAGCAAGACCACGAGCGAGGCATAATTTACCTCTGTGGGTCCTCGTTCATCGTTCGCCACCACCACCACCACCACCACAAATTCCTTCACTACGCACCGTATGGTCGGGATTGGTCAGCCTGCACGGCGGTCTATCCCTTCTTCTCTTCCGGGGGGATTCCCCAAGACCCTCAGCTGCTGAGACATAGGGTGTTCTGATGGCAAAGCAACTGCCACTCCGAGGCAGAGACAAGTGGTAGTTCTTCCTTGCAGATGGGAAACGTAAAAAATAGACGGGAGGTGAAGGAAGAAAAATGAAAATTCAAGGGAAAATATGTCGATGGTTGACTCCCGTCATGTGTAAATTTTTAGGAAGACAAGTGGTCTGGAAAATATCTACCACCAATGGTTCAACTAGTTTCATAAATGTACAACGTTTGTATGAAAATTTTACTTCTCTATAAAATAATTTATTAGTCATTGTCGTGGTCCTGTCGCACATTAACCGGATATGCCAATTTATTATGTCAAATTGGACATCCCAAATTTTAAAATATCTTAAAATATTGTTTAGGTACTAAAATTCTTATTTATTGTAAAGCATTAGTTATTTAAAATAAAATGTAATATATGAATAAACTAAGTCGAGTATAACAATTAAAATATCTACTTATACATTATTGTGTATTAATATTATATTCTTTATTTTTTAAATTTTCTTAACTGTGTATAGACTAACTATTTTAAGTGCAATCATTTAATACGGGAAATTATTTCTAATATGGGTGAAAAATCAAAAATATGGGACCCAATTGCTAAGAGGAGTGGTCAGACGCATTTAGGAGTGATGTAATGTATAAGAAATATGAGTATAATTGGGGAGTAAACTTTTTTCTCGTGTTTTCTTCAACAGTTTATTCTGTTCCAAGAAGAAAGGAGAAAAAGTGAAACGACATTGACGTCGGCCATGCTATTTCCTCTATAATGAAAGAACTTACACGCGCGTCGCGTCTTAGAAGAGAGCGGTGCAGTTTGTGTATGTATGCAAATTTCGTGAAAACAGTCGCAAATTCAAGGGAGATTGTTGCTTGCCGGAGACCCTTGAATCCCGACCCACTGCTTAAGCAGATCCTTTCGGAGCAGCGATGACTACGTGGTATCCAATTTCCTCTTTACACATAAACTAGAGTCGACGTACAAAATTTGTTCAATCACGTTTCCATACTGATAAAGGAATTTTGAGATTAATATTTTGGTGTTAGTAACTCACTCATAAATGAATATAGTTGAGTTATCAATTTATTTTAACTATACTGATGTCTAATTTTCTTTAATTTTACCTTCGTTCTATTCATTTCTTAATAGTATCTCAAATCTTTTCATCGTAATATCATAAAATACTTTCGAAAGAATCGTAATAGACCAGAGCACAGGAGAGTGAAATAATATTTTCACAATTGATATTACACGTTGCTGATTATTTTCCCAATTAAAATACTTTGCATTAAATATTGGTGTATAGAAACACCTAAAATCAATTATTTTTCCGCATTGAAAATATTCTGAACTTCGTCCTGTGTTTATGCCCTCGAGAAAATACGAGGTGGTGATCCGGTGTTGGCGCAGGTTATCCTCTTTAAACATCTTGTGGAAGAGGGAAGGTCTGCTGAGCAATCGTGCGCGGCGGGTAGCGGCTCTGCCCCTGCACGGACGTATGGCCAGCGGTGGTCGCGGGCGGCCTCAACCCGTCCGGAAGGGCAAAGGAGGGGGAGGGGAGAACCTTGGAACAAACCTCTGTTGGTGTTTGGCCTTCGCCCAGGAGGAGACGTGTAGGAGGCAAGTACGGTAATATATGTAAAGCACTCAACGTCTTCTCTATATAATTTCTGAAGTCATAGATTGTTCCATAATGTGCATTAAACGGTAAAAAGTAGTATAAAGAAGCAATTATGTTAAAAACGTTTTAACCGTGAAGTTTTATTTTCAATTTTAGTTTTTCATACAAAGCCATGTTAAAACATGGGACAATAATTAACAACCATATATAAACTAGAGATTATTGTAACGTATTATAAATTCATAGGATGACGTAAAAATGTGTACGTCCAAAATGGTGAAAAATAAGCTTGATATCCTTTTGCAACGAACTTACACTTTGTAAAAAAGGGAATAAAAATCCATTTTTTCACTCCTTATATCTCTTTTTGAAATCTGAGAGAACTATGGGTTTTTTATATAAGCGTTAAGTAAATTAAAGCATTATCCATATCCGTTGAAATTGGTGGCCATCACTTTAGGAACAGGGGAAACCTAATGCCATATTATCACTAGCTCCTTTCTTCACCAATCCTCTTGAAATTTGACCAGAGAAATATGAATTGATAAAATCAATGACCTATTATAAACAGCTCTTTACACTATTTTTACATTAAGTCTAAAATTATTTGAAAGAAAGGAATACATCCGAATACCCTTGAAGATAATGAAAATTTTTATGAAGACTTTAATTCTTTGTGATAACTCTTTTTGCTACGTAAGATCAAGAATAAAAAGTGTTGGATAATTAGGTAGAAAATAAATATTTTTCATGTCTCGATGAATATGTGTCTCAATAAACAAACCCGAAAAGGATAAAAATATTCTGAATAAAAAATGCGGTAAATCATTTTTGCGGTAGTATTCTCTGTTAAAGAAGCCATACAAACAAAACTATAATCTAAAACGTACCATTTTACGTGAACATAATTTTTACTTATCATGAAATGTGATAATCGAAAAGTTTTTCACACCAGCCAGTGAATTAGTTTATTTCTTTTTCTCAAAAATGCATACCAAATTATTAGGTTGTCAAAATAGGTTCATTTACATATTGGATAATTTTCGTGTAAAACGAATATAATCACTGCATTGAAAGCTGCATAAGAAATCAATAAAACGTTTATCATATTGTAAATAGAATTGATAAATCAGAATAAATTTTTTTGACGTATGAAGCACTATTGCAAGCATTTTCTCTGCAGTGTTGTTGTAGCTACGTTACCACATCTGAGCGTTGGTAGAATGCCTGTCAATGCATCGCCTTCCATTTTCCAGTCTACTGCGCATCGGACTACAGCGTTCCGGCAGTCAACTCGATGTGGACGCAGCACGTGGCAAGATGTTTCCTTTGTTGCAACCACTCCAATTTCCAAATAATAGGAATCTTCTATACGTAAATTTTCTCGCTCACGGCGTTTTCAAGAGCGGGAAGGAGCATTTTATAGAATTTAGGGTCATGTTGTATGGTAAAAGAAGTATAAGATTTCATGAAGTTAACTAGTAATTATGAGAACATACACATATAAATTCCAGCTACAATATCGGATAGAGTCACACAATTTCGTTTACTTATCTGATTTTTAAAAAAATATTTCATGCGTGTTTTTTTACAGAATTTTAGAAGATTTTCTAAACTATTTATATTTTAAGGTTTTGTAGTTAATTTATTTCTAATGTAGATTACTTGGTTTTTAACACACATATTCTTTTCTCTCAAAGCAACGCCGTGAACCGAAAAGTTAACTATTGTAGCTCGCCAAGTCTCCGCAACCGGTTTCGACAAGATGGAACATATGACTTTATATTGCGTCTAAGTTATGCTTCAATTTTGGAATTTAGAAAAAAAAAATTTGAAAAGCAAATACCTATTTATATTACGAATATACCAATTTTATTATTTTAAAATGACTTAAAATTTACATGAATAGAACTATGATCAACATTAAACATTGAAGTGTTTTTATATATTGAAATTTCATTTTCATTTATAAAAATTATTTTGTATTGACAGCGAAAATATTTAAGAGAAATTTTCTACAAAACTGCATGAATCATTTTTGAACACATTTTGAACGTATAAAAGGTTTTCTGTTAATTGGAATGGAATCAATCAATATTTCATTCATGGCACACAATGTATCACAAAACTCATTAACACCAAGTAGCTGACAGACACTATCTCTTGTATATCAATCGTGACACTCACCTTAAAAAGCTCTAGAATTCCATTAATTATTAGACAGCTTGAAAGTGAAATGCAGTCAAGTATCAGTAATGTCAGGGTAATTATTTAACCGGCGATCGAACGTCTGAGTAGATAAAGCAGGTGAATGGGTGTATTCCCCACCCCTACGGACGACCGCATTACAATGAGACGACTATCGAGAGAGGGTCGCAGCGAGGGTTCGTTCTACTGACACAAACACAGGCGCAGCAAGTGCTTGCTTGCTTGCTTCACCCTCTCTCTTACCTCTCGAACCCCACTGTTCTGCCTAAGTATTTAAGGCGATTTTATTTTGAAGTAGAGAGAGGGAGAGGAAGTGCTTCATGCGGTGAAGGAGGCCAGACAAATGGTTTGCGGCTGCAAGTAGTGAGCGCACCACTAAAATCTCCTTCCATTACGTTACGGCTGCTACGGCAACTGCACCACCTACCTCTTCACTTGCTGCTGTGATCACCGCTCTCTCAATGAACCTCTTCAGTCGCTGTCCTTCGCAGTTTCCGCTTTCCATGATACCAATGTGCGTTCCCAATCGAACAAACGCCGCATAAACGCAGATGACACGTCACATCTCAGAGTTGTATTGCTGTTTGAACGATGGGTGGTCCTTCATCCAATTCCTCTTCCCGTACATATTGCCAAAGGGCCAGATGAAATTCCCTTTGTGCGTTTGGCTTCTGCTCCAGCACAAGTAGTCGAAAAGGAAATCACCCACTAAAACGCATACTGTTCCAAAAAGGGTCGGTGATGTGGCAAAGCGTGAGAAAGAGGAAAAGAAACAAGACATGATGGGACTTCTACTGGAGGTGATTGCGGTAAAAATATACTCATGTATTAATTCTCCGTTGTTGTGATATTTATGCTTGAGTTTTTAACAACGAAAGTGAATATATGGACCGGAAATATCACTGACAAGGACTTCGCTAAAAGGGGCTGTGACATTCGAAGATTTTTGAAGTCTTGGTTACCGAAGTTTTCCAATTTTCCTCATTTGATCATCTCCATAAAGATGGACTGTCTCTTGGTTATTTCAGAATTCGCTTCACAAGATCAATGAAATGACGTGTTTGACACAAACACTGTATGCCTTATTCTCAAATCAAAAAGTTTTATTCTTCGAAGATCATAACATGGATAGGACAAATTTCTCGAGGATAAAATTGTACATATTTCATCTAATACATATATACATGTAATACATGTATAAGTACAAGAATATTTAAGCTTTAGATTTTAATTCTTACTTTAGAAAATTGCTTTCAAAAATTCAAGTTTGTTCGTTTTGAATTGTCTTATTAAAGACGCAAAATCAATTAGACACAGGTAACTATATAAATCAAGCATATGTTGAAACTATATCCTAAATGTAACGAATACGGTATCCTTTATGTACAGTGTCTGGGTAAAACCAATATTGAGGTATTAAAGTTTACGTAAACGCTTACATATGCGCAAAAATGTGCATGCTGCAAGACAAAAATGGCCGCTTATTTGTAAATTGATTTTTTTTTAATTATACTTTTAACTCTCAAATAATGGTACAAA
The DNA here is from genome assembly GCA_002313205.1 of Laupala kohalensis. NCBI lineage: Eukaryota > Metazoa > Arthropoda > Insecta > Orthoptera > Trigonidiidae > Laupala > Laupala kohalensis. The sequence continues at coordinate 113,777 of NNCF01126228.1, read as the reverse complement.
CAATAAACAAGAAATTAAAATTTTCTTATGTGGTGAGGTGGAATTTTAATTGTTTATTCACTTATGTGATCATTTTCTTTATTTATTTAATGGATTGACCCCTTTCCTGGTGATCTTTCATTTTGGTTTGTTTTAATTCTATTTTAATTTCAGTGGTTGTTGGTGATTCTATGTTAGTATAAAGATAGTTTCTGATGTAGTCTTGTTTGGTGAGCTATTGTTAAGGTTATCTCGTGTTCTGTTGATTGAAGAGTGTTTGTTATTTGACATTTTTCAATTTTTTTAGTGAGTGAGTTCTCATTTATAACAACTGCGCGCACAGAATATCAAAATACATATACTGCAAAAAACAAAAAGGTTTTGGTGAAATGCCATAGACAGTTTCTTCTTACATCTCATACTGTTTTTCTTGCTTGGAGTTTGAATTTTTTTATAGAACTTTACTATTCCGGTCTTGGTTTTGAGCAAAATATTATTGTTTTTAAAAAGAACAGCTTTTAAATAATGAATATTGTAAACTTTGTTTCACACAAAGCTAGGATACTACTAATTTCCCCTATTGCACTAGGTTTCAAGTTTGAAAGTCTTTACCTTCTTTAATACAATATTAAAAAAGTCATAATTCTAAGTTTTGACAAAAAATGTTCATCAAATATTGAAGTTTTTGTTGTTTACAACGATAAAAACAAAAAAGCTCTTAGCAACAAAAATATACATAATTTAGATAATATTATTATTTCATTCTTTATTGATTCTAATTGAGAAATGTCAAATTATTTTCGAATATTTGAATGATTATGTTGGGTTGAGGCACCAATCACATAGTTTCCATTTGAGCTTCAAGTTATATTAATTAGTTCAAATGATAGGTTTAAAAACGAAATGAGAGCATGGCAATAGAACCACTAACACTCTTAATACATTTACTTTACATGTTGAATGCGTCCCAAACAACACACATTTTCAGACGCCGCGGAACTATTTGATGCGACTATATTGCGGATTGATACAAGGGATTGTGATAGCAACATTAAAATCAATTATTCTCAAAGTCTATTTGGTTTAATATCATCATTTATATGTCTGAAATGTATAATACAGCCCAGGCACTCACTAAATCTAATTTAATTTCCTTTTGCTTACTTCATAATAGCTCTGCATCCGCTTCTCCTCTTCCTTTTCCTCCTTTTCCTCCGTTTTATTCCATTTTCACTACATTCCGTATTTTTGTCACATAGTATAAATATAAAATAAAATTTGCTGCGTTTGCTATTAATTTCTCCTGCTTTTTTATCAAAAGAATTGTATTTCCTGTTATCCTATAAAAACTTTGCTCGTTCCTTCCTCATAAATTGCTGTCCCGTAGTTCAAAGTTCATCCTTTTCGCTGTTGTTACTGTACCCACACCTTCCACAGTATGTTAAAAATTTCCATTGCCTGTTAGAAACTCCATTAATGTGTTTGGCCTAAACCACTTTTTATTCATGTCTCAGTGGAGATAATATTCGATTACTAAATAAATTCACTACCTCCCCACCACCCGACCACAACAACTTTCCTTCCAACCACCCGGACGTTCCACTATCTTAACGTGTTTCATCGCAATAGCAATCTATAAAAGGTACTTCGAAAGGTAAGCTTCGCCTCAGACGGCCCACCGGACTTCTGCCCACACTACGTCACTGCGTTACGAAGAGACCGGATTTGCTGCAGATGCTAATCGTAGAGGTTCGATGATGTATTAAGTCACTTGCTTGAGTTACAAGTCTCGGTTCTTCAGGCCTTACTTGCTTTCGGTGCGTCCCGTGTTATAGTCGATTGTCTTCAACAATTGTAGATTTTTCATGAGTCCTTTAGTCGGTATACAAAATTTCTAAGGGAGAATTTTTTTCTTAATATTTCAGTTTCCCCTAATGTATTACATCATGGAATTTAATATATTTTCAATCATTTTTCTTGCGCATATGCATTCTATTTATTTTTAATACCCATTCACTGAAATGGAAATTGTTTATTTCAATATATCCTAAAATCCATTTTTTTCATTTATTGGTTTTTCACAAATATTGAGAGAACTGTTCCGTGTACAGGAGTCATCCTGTATTTAAATTAAAGTTAAATAAACTTTCAATGTATTAATTTCATAGAACTTTTCTGATGATTATTTTCCCCAAGAAACTCGACCAAAACTAAAAATTTTCCCTTTCTGAAAAATGACCAATTTTTGAAATGCTGTATCTCGTTAATTATGAAGTTTATATCTTCGAAATTAGTCTTAGTTTTTTCTGATTTAATCGTTTTTTTAGAGTAACACATTTTCCGTAAATCACTTCATTTGCGGTTTATGATCAAAAGGCTGAAGAAAGTGCGAATATTTTTATGCATTCCTAACGATGCTGATTCTAAGGATATATACAAAATTATAACTATATGATTTTTTGTAATTTTAATGTACAAATTGTACGTGCCAATATGAAAGAATTAATACCTAATAAAATTAAAACATAGTAAGCTTTCTAAGCTTTCATGTGTTTTATTTAGTTTTAAGTTAGTATGGTAGTATGTAACCATGCCTACGTACAGGTACATTATACCTCTAGAGGATTTTATATCTTGTTCGTTAATGCATAATTTATGTGTGGTTTTATTAGATATCAAATATAACAATAATGTTATTATTTCCAAATAGAATTGTCCGATGTCTTCAATTCTCAACTAGTTAACCAAACCACATTATACTTTTTGCCAAAATATCTCCATTTTCACCTTTGCTCAACTCTTATTCTCACAGATGCCTAGTACTTAGTTTTTGTTCTCTCTTGTTACAAGATACTGATCGTACCCTCCACAGATAACAACAGATCTGCATAAGACACATCTGCTTTTCTTGCGATGCATTGAGGACTGTATTTAATAGTGCAGTTCACAATATGGGACACCTTATACTAATTTATATGCTCCGTTATCTTATCTTAGCACATGTACACATGTAGACTCAACACGTTAATGTTTAATCTAAAGGGTAGGGAGTGAAATTGTTTTGTTAAACAATCCTTTTTAATTATAAAATTACTTCAATATATAATATAATAATACGTTATACTCGTCTAATAATAATAATAGTATTAATTATTCCCCTCATAATTTCAGTACTGAAGTCATTTGCAAAACACTGAAGGAACATCTTGCAAGACTGCCATTGATAAGAAATGTACTGCCAGAAATCCGTTATATTACAAACATGACACGTTACAAGGAAATTTCTTAGTCTTGACTAAGACCAAATTTTACTTCCGGTTTGGCGTATAAGCCCACCCCAACTACCTGTTTGAACAGAGAAGAAACAAGTGTACAAAATAATAATAATAATAATAAGAGGAATTTTTCAAGGCGATTCACTGAGTCCTTTGTAGTTTCGTAAAGCCCATCTAATATCTTAAACAGGTCGGGTGTTGGGTATTGCTTGAAGTCCTACGAAGCAGATCATGTAATCCCACATTTATTGTACGTGGACTATCTGAAGTTGTATGCTCCATCATATGATATGCTTGTGGGACAGATCAAGAGAGTCGAGCAATTCTCACGTGACATCAGAATGACTCTAGGTGCGGATAAATGCAAAATTGTTAATATACGTAGAGCTAAACTTGAGATAGTTGGATCTGAATCTGAGCAAGGGTGGCGTATAGAAGCATTGAATAATGGTAAATTTTATAAATACTTAGGGCAGAACAATCCAAGAAAATAGATCATTCCAGCATTAAGAATTCACTTGCAACAGAGTATAGCAAGAGAGTGTGCATGTTGTTTGAAACTCATCTAAATAGTAAGCACCTCTTCCAAGTTAATAACACATTTTCAGTTCCTGTTCTGACGTATTCTTTTGACATCATCGCATGGTCAAAGACAGATGTAGAGGGTATCATGAGGAAGACTAGGGTTCAGTTAAATAAGTCCAGAAAACACCACGAGAAAGCAAACACTCTAATATTAACTTTATCTAAAGGGGGCGGAGGATGGAGAATGACTGATGTACATATCCTTCATAATAACCAAATTAAAACACTGATGAGCTATTTCCATCAGTAGGAGACTTCTGCCAGTTTAAGCGCAGTTACACCAACAAGAATAACACATGTGTCGGTTTAAGCGCAGAAACGTGTGAGAGAAGGACGTGAAGTGTACACGCACACGTGTGCCGGTATAACCACAGAATGGAGGTGGATGTGCGAGAAGCGACATGTCTAGGATGATGCAATCTTGCATCACACGATTTCGCAATCTTGCACCATAGGATGACGCAATCTTGCATCACATGATGCAATCCAGGATGTGCCGGTTCTAGAAGAACACGTGATCGAGTATTACTCAATCATGTGTTACAGAATGATGCAAACCAGGATGATGCAATTGAATATTGCGCAATTCTACCTAATAGGATGTACTCCAGAATGATGTAATCTTGCACTTCAAGTTGACGCATCTTACACTGCAGGATAACGCAAACTTGCACCACAGGATTGGGCAATCTTGCATCATAGGACGTAATCCAGGATGCAACCCCCTCTCCAACACGATCCACCTGCGATCCACAGCGATCTTTTCCCCGAGAACAGTGGTTTTGTGAAAGATGGATGTGGTGACGTGTGTCATGGGGGACGGAGGTGGTATAAAATGAGAAGAGTAGAGTGCATCACGACGTTGAGACAACATGGATACCAACATAACAACACAGGGCAGCACATTCCCATTGCTAGCAAAAAATGCTAGGTCGGAATGCGCAATACTCGATTGCATCATTCTGCGATACATGATTCAGCAACACTCAGCAGTTGTACAATTACCGCTTTATCCTAGATTGCGAAGCAATATTCCGTCATCCTAAGGTGCAAGATTGCGATATCGTGTCATACAAGTTTGCATCATCCTAGACATGTCGTTTCTTGCACCTCTATACCCTTCTGTGGTTAAACCGGCACACAAGAGCATGTACTTCCACCCGCTTTGTGCCCTTCCTCCATTTTCTGTGCTTAAAATGACACATTTGGTATTGTTATGGGTGAAACTGTGTTAATACCGGCACACCTGTGCACGAAACCTGATACGCCCACCCACTATTTTTCTCATCCCCTCTTTCTGAGCACAAACCGGCACAAGTCTCCTACGTCCATCAGAAGAAGGAGTCAGCTCTTCATCTAAGCGTATGTTTTGCAGACCACAAGTATACTGCCTTGAAATTGGCAAGTAATGATATTTAAATAAATGAAATCACTCATAGGAACTTCGAAAGATTTGATGAATGGAAAAGCATTTCTCTGCCAGAGAGATGCCATCGATCTCGAAGAAAACATACGTCGACAAGCAAGGTTGAACGCGTGGTTGAGGCAAGGCAGAAACAGTGCTTCATGATAGCAATTCAAGATCAACTGATAAAGAAATGAATTATCTGAAATATATCATTAGGGACCCGAATGTGAGGGACGATAAATGTAGAAAATGCATGGAGAAACCTGAAACTATCTAACATATTGTGTCTATATGCAGTACTCCCTCTCAGTCCAACTACTTACGTCATCAAAACCAAATGGTTGCTATTATTCACCAGAGCTTAGGCATTAAGTTCGAACAGTTAAAACAGAGTTCTCCATATTACAAATAGATCCCATCTCCTTTATGGAACACGGATAGATTAACTTTCTATTATGACAGATCTATTACAGACAGATGTGTCCCTAACAACAGAACCGACAGAGTGCTACGTGAAAAAAGGGAGAAAACTACGTTTTTGATTGACATAGATGTGTCAAACTCACATAATATTGAGAAAAAAATAGTTGAAAAAAATACAAAGTATGTGAACCTGAGTAACGAAATCAAGAAGGTCTGGAAGCTCGATAAAGTGTGCATTGTGTCAATTGTTTTGTCAGCCACACATGTGTAATATAAAAACAGTTGCATAAAAGCCTTAAGATTCTTGAATTGAATATGAATATTTATATACTCATGCAAAAAGCTGTCATTCTCCATACTACTGACATGTTTTTTCATTTAATTGATTTATACAACCCGGCTGATCGACATGAGACCCATTGCCTGGGTCTCATGTATCTCTTGTTGCATATGTTTTATCTGTGTTCATTTTCTTCTTGTATCTCTCTTCAGTTCCACAGCGAGGAAGTGGGGAACACCCTACTATCTAGCTGTACAATTTCTTCAGATCCATTATTGTATTGACATATTCTGCAAATGTCCTATATATTTCCTCCTTTGCAATATATTGTGCCCAATTCTTATCACTATATAGCTACTTCAACCTTGCTCTTTCTTCTTCCCAGATCTTACAATTATGTATTACATGATTAACTGTATCTTCCTCCTCACCACGTATACGCCATTTACTTGTTGTTAGATCTCTTTTATACAAGTAGTCCTGGAAATTACCATGTCCTGTTAAAATATCATATACCGGTAATGTTTACATCCGTTATGAATCTACGTGTCATTCTCCTCTTTCGTCCTTTTCCCATCTTATATTCCGACAGTCTATTAATTCTTTAAAGATTATTCTCTACCATCCTTTTGTGGTCTTATCAAGTTGTGCTGTTCACAATTGCTCAATTTCTTCTCTCCGTATCTGCCCTCTTAAGTAATATTTGTCAATTTCTAAATCCATTGGCATTACTCCCAATAACACTTGCAATGCTTTGGTTGATGTACTATTGGACATACCATTCCAGGACAGACATTTTTGAAATTTTATTGAAGTCAAGAATATACAGAATATTTTCAAAATGTGTATAATAAAAAATACAAAATATTTTTTTAATAGCGGTGTAATGAAACATTTTATCTCGTTACGATTTACCAGCGGTTCTATTAGTCTGCCAAATATGGGAGCCGTTTCAAATAGACCTACGATTGGTCGAACTAAAGTTCTCCAGTCGACGGGGTAGCAGGAGGAGAGCTGCTTTGCAAACTTAACAGATCCAAAACTGGTCAGAGCGTGGGACTTAGAAAAATAAATGGGTCCTTTTTTGTTATCAGTAGTGCACCATTTCCGCAATAGAAGGTAGGAATCCTGTATATATTTATTATACTAAGATCTTTCTCGAAAATTATCTTCCCTAACTCTTTTCCTCTCTTGTTCTCTGCACGATCTCCCAACAATGTGGATCTTCTGTTTCAAACTCCTCCACACAAATATATTTTCTGGTCCTTATATCTGTCTAATACTTCTTTTACCACACAAAAAATTCTTGTCCTTTTTCTTCCAAATATTACGTATACATTTACTATTATTACATTTATGTCTTCTTTTACTACACCGTTCATCTGTACATCCTTTTCAGTATGTTCTTAAATTTCCATGACATCTAATTGTGTTACATCGCTGATCGTCCTTCATAGCAATGCATACATCTCATCCATATTTGTATATAAGTAATATGCCCTTTGTTTAAATGTGGTTTTTGTATGGTGCATACATCTATGCCATTATCTTCTATGTATTTTGTTAATTCCATTGCCCCATTTATGCGGCAGTGCAAATTTTTCTGCATCACTTTAATTCCCATAGTTGGTATGCTGCTTTATCTCTCTTACCTACTTGTATTCCTCACGTTCCCCACTCCGCACATTATGATGTCCGTTTTTTCTTTCTCCTTCAATTGATTCAAACTGGTTTGTTTCTCTCTACTTTGCAATCTTCCCGGTCATGTCCTTTTCTCTGCAATGTCTACAACATTGATCCTTCTCTCTACAATATTTTGCCAAATGGCAGAAACGGTGGCACAAATTACACAGAAGTGGTTCGATAAACGTGTCTAATCTGCATGATCTAAATCCAATATAAACGTGTCCTCGTTGTATTATTTGTGTATATAACACACAGTCCACTCTTAACATAAACTTTTTTATTCTCCATTCTTTCTTCCCTATCTTTTTAGCTATTCTAACTTTATTCCTTTCTGTACCCCCATTCTGATGGATCAGTTTTTGTATTAACTCATCTTCTTTTTTGCTCATCTACATTGTATATGATTATTTTCGGGTTTATCTTCTTTGGGTGCTCTATTTGCAACTTCCCCTGCGATGTTATAATATTTCCTACCAATTTGCTCATATTTAATCCATTCGTAATAATAACTTCTCTCCACGAACCATCCTGCAATCATATATCTTGACTATCTCCGGTGTCATTTCCAGCAGTCCATGTACTTCCTATACTATACTTATTTTTCCAGCCTCCAGTTTTTACCCCACCAACATTATCTGTTCCTTTCTTCTCCGCCATCGTACCATTTCAGCAAAAGTTCCTCCTTTTTCTTGCTCCTTTCTTCCCGCTGTATCGTATTTCTTTGTCGTGTGCATTCCTCTACCTTACTTTTCAGCGCCATTGTTGTTATTTCCATTTGTCCCTGTATTCCTCTTACTTTCTCTAATACTAGTTCTTGCCATTCAATCACTCCCACATCTTCAATGCTTCCTACTATCTTATTTACGAATTTCTCTTTTTTCCTTGTTCTCTTTCCTGGTACAAGTTCCAAAGCTCGTCTATTAAACCTATTAGTCTTTCCCCCATGTCTTGAAAGTCCTGTTGCTTTATTATCGCTAAATTATTGACTTCTAATTTCTTCCCTATTTCCATTATCTGCTTCTTTGCTCCCTGGATATCCTGTTTCTGTTATCATCTTAAACAATTTTTCGTTATCTTTTCTATACTGTTTTTTTCACAACTCTTTTATTCCATCTTTTTCGATAGCTGTATCTTCCCTGTAAGTTTTTTAAATTTGTCATCTTCCGTTATTAACTGTAACTGATCATATATTCGTTTTGCTTCCAATTTATCCGGTCATGCTTTGCGATATTTACGTGTCCTTGTTTTCATAGTATCTCCATCATCCTTTGTGGTACTATTATCGCTACCGCGTGTACCTGGTGATATTTGAGTATGATTCATCCTCCCATGTTCTGTTTGTTCTTTTTTATTTTTCTCCATTGCTTCATGAGGACTCCTCCCCTGCATCATATTCTGTTTTGTGTGTGTTTCACAATCAAATATATTATTGCACAGGGTTTAGTGTGTTATTAAACAACTATTAAGTTATCTACTTTTCCAAGTTTTCTCCGGAAATTATGTATTATTATTATGTCCATTTAATTTACATTGTCCAGGGATCGTATCGAGGTAAGTAAATTTTATTTAGTGGCAATCGGCGCGCGAGTTCAGTAGTTAATAGTTACTGTCTTAAACATCTTGTTTCCGTAACACGTGTATTTCCCCAATATGGCAATTTTGAGCTGATAAAAATGTCTTAAATTTTATATCACAGTACTCTCTGTCTTTGACTGTTTGAACACGCTCACATTCAAATTTTTTGTTTCGTTTGTTTTACTTATCTTTAATGTCACAATTTGAATTTATTAGTATTATTTTGTGCATTCAGTGGAGTATGTATTCTCCAAATGTTTTACTGAAATAAATAAATATTATTTGGTGTCAATCGGCGCAGTAGTTCAGTAGTTATTGTTTTTTTAAACTGTACGTTTCCCCAGTATGGGTACTTTTCCAATATGGCGGCTTTGGGCTTATCAAAATGTCTCAAATTTTGCATATAGTCTCTTGTACCCCTAGTAAGTTGTCCTGTAAGACATGGCGCCTGTACCTACTTTAGTTCCTAAGATATACGTCTCGTCCTCTTTTACAGGTATAAAGCGCCATTGCTTTCCACTGCAGCACTAGTTGCACTCCCGTACATGTAGTTGTAGTTTTGTGCTGTATGTCTATATAGTCTACTCCATGACACATTGCATACGGCCGTGCGATGACAGAACGTACTATCTACTTTAAATACTTTCTATAGGCTACAGCAGCTAGCTTGTGAGCGTGTTCAACTTTTGTACTTGACTTACACAGTGCGTAGAGGCTACTGCCGCAATATGAACGCAGTCTCTCTCTCTCTCTCTTTATCTTATACCAGCTGCATTGCTGATCGAACAAACAAAATAATAATAATAATATTATTATTAATAATAATAATAATAATAATAATAATAATAATTGTATTTTAGTTTCATTGATATTTTCCAGCTGGGATATATTACATATCGTGTTGTACGTTCCATTTTTTACCGTTCTACAATTACTGTAAGTAGGATGCATGTCATGAAAAAAAAAAGAATATAAGAGAGAACGAGAACCAAATAATACTTTCACAAAATACGAACATAAAATATTGTCTCCACAAAAAGGGAAAAGGTCATGCATAGATCCATTTCTATTCGCTTTCTTTTTTTTTCATGATACAAAACTCATGGACTCAGCATAACAAATGGTTTCCCCTCTTATTTGAATTTATGAAGTAGGACATTTCTCATGTTTCACATTTATCTATAAGGCAAAGAAAACAATGAGCGTAATAGATGATACTACTCATGACAGTCGTATTATTACTTTGTAAATGTTGAAGAAACATTGGAGGCGGAAGCTTTATAAAAATCTATTAAATAAGTTTAGTTGACGTACTTTGTAATTTTTCGTTGATATTTTACTTACAAGTAATTTTTTACTTGACATATTCAATTTTTTAAATTCTCAATAAAGTTAATTTCTAAAAGGTCACTTTTTAATATATCATTTTTCGTCTGACATACCTCACCAATTCCCAAAATGTGCTTATCATTTCAAGTAATATTTTCTGGAGTTTGCAAAAATTGTTATCTTACATTTAAATTATGCAACATGTGTTTTATAATTTGCTTTAAAATTCAAATGTAATTCGCTTTGTCGTAATTTAATAATCGATAACCCAAATGTCACTCGACTCGTGATCTTGAGGGTCATTTTAGATCTTTGTGAGAGACATAAAAATACACTCTGCATTGTAATGTCCCACACCGTTACATTGGTTGAATGTAGACTGCAATAGTTGAGCTTCAAAATACTAAAAACTGAGCACTTAGTTTAAATGAGACGCCAAAACAATCCTTAGAAAGAAGAATAAAAAGAATTACAAAAACGAATAAAATCCTATTGTGGAGTTATTTCTAAGTTGCGTCTGTGTTGTATAGGAAGTTGATTGTAACAAAATTTTCACAAGCAATTTGATATATTTAAACTCCCTTAATATGTGTCGTAAGTGTAGATATATAACTGTGTTCGCGAATGATTTGCTTGGGTACCTCTAGTTGTATTCGTCTAAAACAGGGGGAAAACGGGATCTACTTTAAGACAATCAATGCCTACATGCGGGGTAAACACACTATTTTGGATTCAATAACATTATTTGAAACATATATAATATTATAAGAACTTAAAAAAAAACTTTTAACATTCACATAGTCATATGATGTAAATAGAAAGAGGAAAAACAAAGAAAATAAGATGCTTTCTCTTAAGTAACACCAATTTTATTTATTATTTTATGATATTCGTATGTTAAATTTTTTTAGTTAAAAAGTGCCACCTACAGTTGAAAGCCCTGAACAGTGAAAACTGGCAACGCGTTAGTGTTCAACCATGGTGCTTATGTAGTGTACGTGTTAATTAACTATAAATCTTGATCTCTATGGATTGAAGAAGCTTTGTGCAGTAATACCTATTGTTTAGCGTGCAAAATTGCATCTAATTTGATATTGTGAATCATAACTATGAATAATGAAAAAAGAATGATTTATACTTTTGAGAAAAAAACACACTTTTTATGACCTATCAACAATTATCCTATGACAAGATATGAATGTCATCTTGTTTGTATTAAAAATAGGCGTTTTTTTCTGTAGTGCATAGCATATTTTCTAGATGCCGCGTTGATGCAGCATCCCTCAATGTAAATCCAATCACGATATGGTGGGAGAACCAACTGTGAATACATTTGAGTATGAATTCATTTTAAATCAATGGCAGAAGATAATTTATCTCTTAAGGAAATAGTAGGTATACTTAATTATGAATGCAATGCAGAGACGGCAACATTATGTGAATTCATTCCTGTATTAAGCACTGATTAACTCTGCACTTGTGAAGTGGTTAAATCGGAACATATGTATGTAGCTGGTTACGCAGCCCATTGAATTTGTAAACAACTCAGTAGCTCCATCTGCATTGACATTTTGCATTCTGATAAAGGAGTTGAAGTGCAATATGAGTATTTTGATAATTTGCAGAGAGAAGGTCTATCAGTGTCCAGTGATAATATGATATGCATATTATTTCACATGTGTGCAAGTTCTCTATATATTATTAATTGTAGTATATTTGAGTATAAGTTTATAAAATGCAGCACTTCAAAAGAACTTTTAATGGAATTAACTGAGTGAAGCTTGGAAAGTAACGATGTGTTTGAAAATTTCAATTTTTGTGTACAAGGAAATGATATAAGAATTTTTTTATTTGGGCTTTACGGTTCGCCGATATTGAGGTCATTAGAGCCCAAAGGAAAGTGTGAGAAAAGTTAAGTCTGCTTTTGCTAATGAAATCCGATATAATAATACAAAGTATGTCAATGAGCGTAAACTCAGTGAAAGCAAAAGGAAAAAGAAAATTGCAAACTATCTGTAATTACATACAAATTTCCATTTCATTTTTGAATCCCAACTACATCTGTTCAATTTGTGAGTTGTAAATGAATCTTATCTTGGTTGTAATGTATTTTTATTGACCTCATAACTCCAATTTTGTTTATTTTATTAGGTGTAATTAGAACTGAAGTTAGGAAGGTATTTTTTTATTACCACTTTTCATAAAAACTTTATTTCTTGGTAGAAAAACTTTATGTATGGTAAATATAATCTTGCTCTATCAAAAAAAGATATTTACAACATTACATATAAAAGAAATCAATGTTTATCATTTATGAAAACTTAGAAAAAAAAAATTCTTGTCCAGGAACTAATATTCCGCGATTTCTCCTTATGGACTTGTGGTCCTCAGAGGCGAGTCCGGTCTAATCCAGCGGACTACTACTCAGTGCATGAGCAATGATGTCACGTTTCTATTCAGGGGTTTCTGTTGTAGGAGGAACTGGATAAAAGATTTGGAATAACTATGATAAAAATTTACTTCAGCAAAATTATCTTTATCAAAATTGAAAGTCGTGAATATGGCTATACAACACTTCGAATCTTCCACGTCCATCAGAATCTACTAAGGGTTAACTTCAACAAAAACTAAATTCATCTTTTGCTCATATAAGTTTTGAATTTATTTAAGTTTTTTTTATGTTTTTAAAGAACGTCGTATCAAGATAACATTTACTGTGCACTTTGAAAACGATAATTATGAAATTACGTTACCTCCAGTTTCTCTCATATCAAGTGAGTACTACTTTTACTTTCGTCTTATTAAACAATTAAACGTAATTAATGTAGTAATTGGAGTTTGTGAAAATCAAGTTCTTGTTATTTATTGAGTGTATTGTTTTACATAAATGGCATATTTACCTTATTATACACGTATTGTGATTGATATGATATGCATCGGTGTAAAGACAGTTGGGAGATCGTGTAGCGTCAGATTCAATGCTAATTAAACTTTTCTTTACTTGTATACATCCTGTAAATGTAAGTCAAATATTAATTATTTATTGAATTAATTATTTTTGCTTCTATTATCATTAATATATAGAATACAAATTTATAATTTGCGTATATTTTCCTCCGAGAGCAATCCCTAAAAAATGAGTTAATGCGAATTTATCTAAACTATCTCAGCCTTGAACATAATAAAATAACAAGATGCAAGATCAGCATATTTGGGTTATAAAAAGAATGTCAAATTTATTTAATGAAAATAAAAAATTACATTGAGAGAATTTTGCATTTATTTTACTAAAGTAATAAATTTAAAAATTAGATACACAAGCACAGATTAAAAATGCTCTGCTCACCCTAATACCCCTTATATAACCTCGCAACAAAAAAAATCAGGAGAGGTCTTGAGAGACAGATGCGCTAACAAAACAATTCTTGGACCTAATAAAATATTTATTCAGGAATAAAGCACAGGAGCAGTTTAAGTACTTATACTACACAAATAAATATTAAAAAGAGGAATAACAAAACAATGAACAATATTCTTGTTATTGTTTTACTCTTATATTCATTATTTATTGTAAATTTCAAATAAAAATAATGACACCACCTTTGTAGATTACCTTTGTAGTACGTAATTTTCAGCCAATTTTTGCTTATGAATCCAAGATTTATATTATATTCACGATATTTATCAATAATAATTATTGAAATGTTTTTTTATATGTTGCATCAGCTCATTATCATGTCTTACGATCGTTTTGCCGGGTAATGTAAGTCAAATCATTGAAAAGTCAAATTATATTTTTGTTGATATTTATATTGCTTTGCATGATTGCTTTATGAATAATAATAATAATAAATTTATAACTATCGTATGTGTTGCAAGTAGTTGTTTAGGAAGATTGCAATATAAAATGAGACCTCACTTGACTGTTTGTAAGTTGTGACTGTCTGTTGCCTACGGACTCGTGGTCTCACCAAGCAAATCCACCTGCATTATGTCTCTAGGTTTTGGAATAAAGAAATAAAGAATATTTGATGTGTATGGTGTCATTAGTAGACCATTTTTCCAGAGTGCAGTGTTATCGAGGAATGCTTATGACGTCGAAGACAATGGTGGGCATCTCTCCGAATCTAAAACCGTCAAAAAAGTCATTGCAAGAGGTAAATATTTCTTCAGACTGCCTGATGATGTCTATAAAAATTAGGTTAAAAATAGTTTAGGCTTTTGACAACGTTGTTCGAAATGTTATGGCTTCTTTAAATATTCGGAAAGTAATTTCTTTTCGATAAGTTGCTTACTCATAAGAAACAATGTATTTCATATGTAGTATATTAAATAGTATTTATATCTTTCTTAAATGGCCGACAGGGTATGTTTTAAAAGCTGGAGTTGGTATAAGTATGTATTATTGTATCAATATATAAAATTTAAGACATTTAAAATATTTCATTCCCTGTCGACAGAACGCCCTTTTAAGCATACAACGGCTCTTGCACGGTTTACGTACGCGATGTATTTGAGGATCGCCATGTTTTCCTTCCTCGTACGTTCTGATAGTCGACGTGCATGACAATTTCTGAGCATTTAGGATCTTCTCCCTCAAGTCTCAAATGACTTATCTCCTAGAAGCGTTGCCAACATCACGACAAGCTAGATCGTCTACGTTACTCATGATGTAGCCACCTCATGACGACGACTCGCGAACGACTTTCGATGCGTGACAGATGTAACTCAAATGTACTTGGAACTAGCTTGTCTTCCTTATTCATGTCGAACTGTGTAAATTCCCAGCTCCGCAAAATTCACTTTAAAGTGAAAAAACAATAAGTTGTAATAAATAAATTAGATACTCTCAGATATAACACAATTTTAAGGTAATACTAAATAAACTTTAGTAGATAGTATTATTTATGGAATTTTAAGTGCATAAACATTTTTCTCACTTAATTGTACGTACTAATATACGTGTTATCTACAAGATATTTACAGTTTTAAGAGAAAGAAACAATAATATAATGATTCAATTTATATTAATAATTATGAGTTTTTAATGATTTAATAAAAAAAGTAATTGTGTAGCTGGATATATACTTTCAATTAGCTTAAACTTTTTTCCAGATCATCAAGCGTCATCGGATTTCAAAATTACGTCATGCTTTATTATTAATTACAGGTATATACAATGTGCTAATATTTACAATAAATATAAGAAGAAAAAACAATATTAAGATAATAATGTTTATCTGGAAACCNTTTTTTTTTTTTTTTTTTTTTTTTTTTTTTTTTTTTTTGCGTAGCGACTTTGTCACTTCTGTAATGACAGTACCAGACTGCTTGCCTCTTTCTGTTCGGTCACTATTTTTTACTACCACATTCACTCACTCAATTTTCTTAATGCACTACACTTGGTTTTACCATATTTAAACTCATTTTAATTGTTTATATTATATTGATGAATATGATGAAATAATTATTTACATGACGATAATGAAAATTATTTGAGATTGGCAGTAATAATTTAATGATTATGAGCAGGTTTTATTTGCATGTGGTCTGATTTGTTTTCTTTATTCGTCATGTAGCGTCAGTCGGTCAGATGGTAGTTGCACTCGTCTTCCCATCGTGGAATGTAGATATCATCGGAATTGTCTCAATGTCTTGGGTTTTTGCTCATGTACAAAGGCTCGCTGAAGTTCCTTTGTTGCCAATTATTTTAGACAGTCTCGTATATCTTCTAATGTCAGGTCCTGTCGGAGTCCGTTTAGATTAGTCATTAGAGGTCTGGTTATTAGTTTCAGTGCATAGTTTTCAAGTAGTCTGAGTGGTTTTAGTAGTGTCTTCGATCTGGTTGTTGTC
This sequence comes from Laupala kohalensis, assembly GCA_002313205.1. NCBI lineage: Eukaryota > Metazoa > Arthropoda > Insecta > Orthoptera > Trigonidiidae > Laupala > Laupala kohalensis. The sequence continues at coordinate 97,384 of NNCF01126228.1, read as the reverse complement.
CACACGGAGGGAGCGTGATTATTGGTCGTACGCATGTCATATAAATTAACTTTGGTCGCTGATGGAAGTTTGTTTGTCGTCAGCAACGGTCTTGGTCCGTTTTCGTCAGCCCATGTTGTGGCGTCGGGTAGACATTTGTCGAGGATTCTTAGTTTTTGTTTTATAGTCTTTCCTCGTGTTAATATTGCAACATCTTCTGAAAAGAAGTAAAGTCTCGTGAGTTTGGGGGCAGGGTATAGCAGGTCGTTTATGAAGAGGGAAAATAAGAGAGGAGAAAGAACGGCTCCTTGAGATACACTTCTCGTGATCGGTCCAGTTGCAGAACGGGAGGATTCAATTTGTACATAGAAAGTTCTGTTCGTTAAGAAAGAGTGTATAACTGTAATAAGACAGGAAGGAAGGTAAAGGGATAGTTTGTCAAGAGTGTGGGACTCGGTCGAAAGCTTGAACAATATCAAGGAGAACGACTGGTTCGTACATGTGTGTGAAAGTTCAGGTCCACAGTAATTTGTTGTAAATTTAGAGCGAGGAGAGGGGTTGAATGGTTGGGACGGAAAGCAAACTGTTCTTTTCGAATAATTCTGTTATCGTTTATTGTCGGTAGAGTGCGTCGCATTATAAGTTGTTCGAGTATTTTTCCTGGTAGTGGAAGGAGACTTCCTGGCCTGTAACTATTTATTTCGTCTCTTGGTTTAGCTGGTTTGTGAAGCATTTTAATTTTTGCCTCCTTACATGGAGTCGGGAAGTAAGCAGTTGATAAACAGCAGTTGTATATGTGAATGAGATAACTTCTAGTTTTCTCAGGTATATTTTTCAGTGTGATTGCCGTCAGTCTGTCTTTACCCGAGGCTTTGTTGGTGTCAAGGTTCCTTAAAATGTCATTTAATTCTTCGTTTGTCACGCGTTCTAGACACTTGTTCATTACAATAGGTTTCTTTGGTCTTTCGCGTTCGTCAGTGAATCCTGTAACACATCGGCGAACGTTTCTGCATTTCGTACGTACATTGTCGTAAAGATAGTTGTGGTTATTTGTATGGTTTCGAATTGCTGTAGTGGTCTTGGGTTCAGTTCTGAGCGCTCGCTGTAGTTTGTAGAGGCTTTCGCAGGTTTTTCGTCTGCTAATTTTTCTATTGTTTTGTCCCATTGCGATGAGTAGTAGTATGCTAGTTCCGACCGCACTTCGGCTACTTCTTGTTCTAGTTGTCGTCGGGGGAGGGGGGAACGATAGTGCTGCCAGAGGAGGCGCGTTTTACGTTTGCGTCTTATTGTATCTCGTATGTCCAATGGCAGTCCGGTTGCGCCTATCTGTGTGGCGTGAGCTTTAATTAGAGTACATTCTTTGATACTTGTATTGATTGTATTTGTTAGTTTTGGTATTTCGTTGTCAATGTCTTGTGGATTTTCCAGTATATTGGTTGGCGTTGTAGGCGTTGTGTCATACAACTTCTCTTTCACTGCGGTCCAGTCTATGGTCGGTGTGGGAGAGTAGGGAAACAACATCTGTTTGATGGTTTTAAATGTTAAATTGAATTGAAAAGGGCTTTATTTGTTATTTGCAATATGGTTACAATATAGAATAGTTTTGGCGGGGCTGAGAGTCCGTTCGCTTGTGATTTGACTCTGTAGTTGCCGTGGGCTGTGCTTACAATATCCTGGTATTCACTCTTAAGGAACTTGCCAGTTACGCCTTCCGCACTTTCAGTCATAATCGTGTACGATCTAGCAATATATTCTAATGTTAACGAAACAAAATAAAGTTTAATTTATGTAATTTACCCTAAATATGAATATAATAGAATTAAAATTTTACTGCTACTGATGTGTTCGTTAAACATCGCTGGGAACCACAGATAACCAACGGTCAGGACAAGGAACATATTTACATATTCTTACGTATTTACACAGTTATACAGAGTTACACAATACTGTATCTCTAAGTATTATACATATTTACATATTACACATAATTACATATTTACAAATCACTTTTTCGTTTCTTCATTTCACTTTTTCATTTCTTACAATCATCTTTTTTCATTTCATCATCCACCAGTCATCGTCCATTTCTAATGTAAATAGGATAGTGTCCACTCAGACCGTGTGGTTCTGGTTTTGGCGTCGTCGTCGACGAGTATGTCTAATATGTCGGGTCGGTGTTTTGTTCCTTTTATGTATCTTGTTGGAGTATTGGGGGATTTAATTTAGTCATAGAATTTTCCTGTACAAATGTTTTTAATTTTCTACCGTTGTTATTTGTCACTGTGCATCCCCAGTCAGTGTTCTTGGCGTTAAAGTCACCCACCAGTGCATAATGTTTTCCTAGCGTCGTCAGATTTTTTATGTCAACGTCGAGTTGTGTTTTTGTCTGTCTCTGGTAGCACGAGACACACTGTTTCACCACACTGCGCTTCTAGGTAGGTCAATTGTGGAGTCGTTAGTTGTGTGTGCGGAATCGAGTTCTTCACCGCAACAGCAGTGCCACCTCCGCTAGTGGGGTTCGGTAATGGTCTGTCATTTCTGTATATCGTCATTTCTGGGAGTTTGAAGTCTCTTGTTGGTCTTAGGTGAGTCACTTGGAGCAACAATACGTAATTTGTGGTCGTTGATAAATTGCTTCATTAATCGTTTGTCGCTGTAGTTAGTTTGTCCGTTGATGCTCCACGCTGCAACTACCAACGGTCGGGGTCTCTCTGACAGTCTTGTTCTGTTGCTAATTGAACCTGCTCATTATCACTTAAGGTTTTCCATTCCCGCGACGACCATTTGCACTTCCGTATGCAAGTGGTCAACACAGGATCTCAGCGCCGTTACTTCCTCCTGGAGACGCATCACTGTCTGGTCTGCATGAGGAGTGGTGATTGTGGATGCCACTCTATTCTATTTCTTATTGTTTCCATTATCACGTGGTATATAATTGTAACAGTTTTGTAATTTTGTGGCATGATGATGCTCGATGAAAATATGTTAGAAAGAATTCTACTAAATGAATTTTGATTTAATATGAATAGTGCAAAGCGTACGAAAACATATCAAAACGCATTAATGTACATACAAATCCTAGTTTTAAGATACTGAATTGTTAAAAGTATAGAGCATCATACATATATATTTTCAGAATATCGATTTGTTATTTACTCTGCCAATAAAATGAAATTTTACTTATGTAGTTTTACAAAAACAATACAAAACATACAAATATAATTAGTTTAAGCAACGTTAACAGATCCCACAATATTTCATAAAAATGTTCAGAAGGAAAGTTGATATTATCGAGTCAAAGATAAAAATGTTACAATTAGAGACGTATTTGTATTCCTCGGATGAACTCAATACTACTAACATAAGACTCATTACTGTTAAACGATGGCATAATTCATCTTGCTTGCCCATTATCCTCCGAAAATCAGAAAATTTATCGTTTTAACAGCATTATACACGACAGTGGCTCCATATTGTCGCGTAGTTTAGGCACGACAAGCTCGCGCACTCACCCGATAATGTACTGCCTTTGCCCTAAGCGTGTTTCATTTGTTCATAAAATTTATATTATATGAACTGTCGTATCTTAACTCGGTGAAAATACAATTTTCCACACCATGAACTTTCATGTAGTTTATTGTTTTTCCAATGGAACTTGTCACTTGCAGGTACTCAGAAAATGTTGTACGAAATGCACAGCGTTAAACTGTGCACTTCCGATAATTGCTTCATACAATCATCGCAGAAACCATAACTAGTAGTATCAAATCTGCTAAACTCATTTTTAATCGTTATAAACCTGATTTATTTCTTTGAAATTTTATTCTATTATATTAATTTTTTTCTATTACATTACGTGATAGTTGGAACCTTGAGTCCTCACTTCAGCTCTTCTAAATATCCATGAAAAGCATGCAGAAACCCTACCCTAATATAATGTATTTAGAAAAAAGAACAAACAAACACAATTTCCTTCCCTGATATTTTGTGGGTGAATGTACTGCCATGACAAGCAATATTCTTCTCTACATGTTTCAGAATTGAATAATGGCGAGGAAAGGTTGGTCAAAAAATACATTATAATATTATGTACATATATCTTTATCAAATGGATTTAATAATCTTTCTTTTCATACAATTTGTCTTGCTTATAAGTGAAAGTTACCGACCTGGTCAGTTTCAGGTGGTGGTCTTCTCTGAAGTCTTAGGTTCTAGTTTCGAGTCCTGTGTAAGGTATGAGGGTTGTGTTGTATCCGTGGAAGGCAACGGGAAAACAGCGGATTGCACCCAAGCATCTCATCCCAATTATTTTCTGAATAGGGTTGTTAGCGACGACCATTTTTCATGTTTTTTGTTCCAAAGCTTTCATGAGCAACGGTATATCACTGGATGGTATAATTACTATTAAATATAAATTATGAATCTGTTAACTAAAAGCAAAAATTAAAAATTAAAATTCAATGTTAACTAATATTAAAAACAAAACAGTGTAATGTGTACACATTTTTTCTGAAAGAAGGTTATGTACATTAAAAATTTCTTATCTTTTAAAACGCAATAAAAATGTTTATATAGTTTTAAAAACTTGACTTTTTAACTTGTACTGTACAAAGAAAAATATCAAAATTTGCAAAACGTGCCTTATTATCGGGAATAAGGTTATTCTACCGCAGGGAGGTATGCAACCCAAAATAAAATATTAATAGGTTTTCTTTTTTAGTTTTATTTTTCGCTTTGTTTCCAACAACGCCGAAATTTCAACGTGGTTTTACCCAAAGGTGCTCCAATAAATGTGAAGCCAAAATTATAGGGGGTCACTCTCATAAACTATACAAATTTTTTTCAGATAAGAACTTAACATAATAATACAATCGAGTTTATTTTAGCATATTATAATTTTCAGAATTCTTAAACTTCAACCTTACATCAGAACCTGTTCTTTTGGTTGAAAAATAAAGAAAACTATTTCGATCCATCAAATCAGTCAGGGACAACCACCTCGTAATATTTCATAAACGTTATATGGGGTAACATGTTAGGTTATACATCTATATGTAGAAAAACACAATTCCATTAAGTGATTATGATTATTAAGGTTAAGGAGTCTTACCGTAAAATATTCACTATGATTTGCAGACGCCCATTAACTTGTATTTATTGAGTATAAAAAATAAGGTAATTATTAAAGATAAAAGGAGTATGAGTAAAATCAATAGGTAGGAGAAAATAAGAAGGCAAAAACACTAGGTCAATAATAAAGTCGAATTTAATGGACGCCTGGCAAACATGTTGGAAGAAAAACGGAAGACGGCGTCATTAAAACTAAGCATCACTTACCAAAGAAAAGGAAAAGGATTTACGTGAGTAATCTATTTGAATAATTTATTACAGGTCACGGACATTTTAGGAGTTATCTTCGAAGAATACCGAAAATTGATGATGTGCTTATGTATGCAAGAAATGTGAGAAAAGTGCAACTAATACATTATGGGATGTTGAACCTCATATATGTGAGCTGTAGATTTTAGAATAGTTGTTTTAGAAAATGTGTTAAATTTACAAAATGCAGGGTGGGGATATTGTACAGACAAAGAATCGACAAAATAGACATAGAAACATTAAGGGGTATATTTTCTAATAGGAAAAGTAAAAGAGCAAAAAAGACATATGGACGTAAACCTGCAAACCAAAATGAAAAATGATAAATGTGAAAAAAGAGTGTAAATTCATTCCCGATAAACTTTCAAACATCCAAACTCTCTCTCCGCTATATATTTTAGAGAAGTATTTTTTTTTTGACAAAACAAATCTTTTTGAGATAAGTTACGACGATCTAGCAAATGTATTAATACGAAAACCCAATTAAAAAACTTGTTGACCTGCAAATGATATCTGGAGAGAAAAAATATATAACAGAACTCGTTTCATTAATTCGTATGATATATGTTTCATCGGATGGTTGTCTGAATTTCAACAAATTAAACTCCGACACGGAGAACTTTTTGAGATTACACCCACCATCCAATAAAAGAATTACGATATGTTTCGTGTTCCTACGTTTTGTTGAATTTATGCCATATTATGCATGTTGCAGCGTCCGGCTAAGATATCAAAGTAACATTGAGAGAACAGCTGTGGAATTTATCGTAAAATGTTATTCCCGATATTACGAAACAAAATGAGAGGTGGGAGACAAATCTCTACATACCCGCTCCAATAAAATCCCAGCCCCCCAAAAATATGATAATTTAGAGGGCTTCCATTGTTTCCAAATTATAAGAGTCGTCTCGTCAAAATTTCAAGTTTGTGTTTTAAGTTTTTTCCCTTTTTCTTTGATGAATCAGACACCAAATGTTTTCGCTCGTTTTCACATATTTAAAAATGGGATAACCCCCATCCCAATTTGTTTAGATTTGAGTTAACAATGTTTACACACAATGTCCAAAACGATATCTCAATTTGTTCGCGAGTAAAAATAGAAAAATTTAAAAAACCTCTCATTTTCCCCTTAGTTACGTCTTTAAAAGTGAAATTTCAAAACATTCTCACTTAGTGAGCCAATCTTTGATTAGTTATTTTTCCCTTGGTATATTTTGTGACAAATAGCTCACAACGTTTTGACTTTCGTTTGAAGTCGTCGTCAGGTAGTACAAGTCATAACAAGCCTCAGAAACTAATCTTGTGGTACAAATTCTATTACAATTAACGTCCATTATATGGTCAAATTAAATAAATAATGCAAGACTTACGACATTTTATGGACTAAAGTATATATTTTGAGATAAATAGTCTACAACGTTTTGACTTTCGTTCGAAGTCGTAGTTAGGAGGTCAAGATCGCAATTATTGGATTATTTATTATTTGTTATAATTTGTTATTTGTTATAATTTGTACCACCCGACTTTCTTCTTTCTCCATTAAATATATTCACTCCTATTAAATTATGAATAAATAATCTACATATTTTTAATCCATTTTCTATTACTCTTTGTCATTGCATATCCTCATAACACCGATCGCCCATTTCCATCAAATCTGAGTAGAATTCTTTCATTTCTAAATAGCTTTATCATGTCCTCGAATTTCATGTCTGTTTTGCACAACTTTTTTCCCGCGCATGTACCCATTTCATCAAAATATACTCGAAATATGTTGCAAATATTTCACACGAAACAATTAATTTTGTACAACAGTTCTGTAGTGTCAAGACTTCCAATCCTGGCTTCAGTATGACTATTGAAGCCTAAGCGCCCTCATCTTCTATCATTCGCGTAGATAATGCGTGATGACAGGTCTGTTCTCGTTTTAAATAGCATTCTTAAAAGCATACTATACTCACATTATTTCGTTTCACTTAATCTTGTTTTTCTCTGGATGCTAATATTGATCGTTGTAAATTCTGTTGTTGGATCTTAATTCCCATAATCGGTTTCACTGGACACTAATCTCTTTGCTAGGTCATATTCCGGACAATTCTAGTCATTGATTGTATGGGGACATATATTACATTTCCGTTTAAAAATTTTACATACTGCATCATGATTTTTATGCGGACATCCTTCGTACTTACATCTATCGTGACCACAATGACCAAATATGTCAATCCTACTCCAGCAACTACATGTAGTATGAGCATAACGATGATTTTTGTAGCATTGAAGTGGCGCGTTGCATTCTATTTTCCTGTCACTCTCCTTATCAATATAAACTCGCCCCATTTCCATTAACTCTGTATAACTTTTACTTCGTCTTTCTATCATGTTCCCTACCTGTGGTGCGGTCGTTGTTATCTTTTTCACTTGGAAGAATTCATTCTTCCTTTTTCCCTGTGGTACGTTTTGCTCGAATAACTTTTCTGTCAATGCTGAATTTTCTACCTCACTCCTTAATCCACATAAAGTAAATCGTGATTTCTCATCATAAGTCTGCGTTTGTATATGGGTATTATCCATGAGTACCCTCTCTAAATAGGTAAAATAGAGAGGGTGCTCATAGATAATACCCAATTTCATTTTCCAATTCTCCTATCAATATCAACTTTTCATTTCCTGTCTCTCATGGCTCGAATATTCACTCAGCTCTTTGACGTATTAATCCTGCCACAGCCTCCATTGTTGTATTATATTCTTCTTTCCCATCTGTCCATCTCTCTTTCTTTCTGTCTTTTTCAACATTATTTTCAAGTTTTCTGAGTACATGCTCTCTTTAACGTCTCTCGTCATAGCCCACAATACGCCTTTTTCAGTCTCCTTAATTCCCACATCTATTTCACACTCTAGTTCGTTTAATAACTGGCACGCCTTTTCGAATCTCTCTCTATACTGATCCATTCAGCTACCAACATTTGTTATCCAATATGTTTGCCCTTTCGTTATATCCTTCTTTATATCATTGGTTCTCTAATAAATTACACTTAATACCTTTTCTACTATCGTATCAACCAGAACATTGTTCATGAGGTATAGGCTAAGAATTTTCAGATTTTTTCCCCTCATGTTATTTGTGTTCGTGCATTTTTTACTTCTTCCATTTGACTCAAGCGTGTCTTAAGCATTCTCTCTTTCTGCATTTGTTAATGTATGTAAAATATCTTTCCGGATTTCTTGCTACTCCTTTCGGGATAATTGTTGGAAATAGTCCCCATCTATAACTTCTTTCAGAATTCATATATCTGTTTCTCTTTATTTTGTTTCTCCTTGCCTTCATCTTGGCCTCCTTTTCTGTACTTTTACATTGATTCACATATTACATTGATCCAAAGGTTTTGTAGGTACGTCATATCGCACTGAAAACACTCTTCCAGCACTCTTTTCCCCATTTTGATCTTCTCAGCCGTTCCCAAATTATAGCTGTTTTTATAGTTCTGTATCTGTTTTCCTCCCACGTGTATATCGTCACAGTTCTCACATATCTGCCACCATTTATATGTTATTCACCAAAATTAATTGGATGGTGCCAGTTAGGCCCCTCCATCTTCTCACAAAACAACATAGAGAACCCCCACTCAACTAGCCCCTAGGGTCGAACTCAATTTTCTGTGAAATTAGCGCTATCTATCGACTGATATTCTGGGTAGGTCCCTACATAGGAATCGCTGATTTCCCTTTCTATAGTTGGTGTCATATCAGTAATTGCGCAAAATCTTTGCTTTACAAATTGAAACAGCTTGGCTTTAAGAGGTTATGGAATTTTTTGTATCTTTCTGTTACCTCTAATTTGAAAGCCATTGCTGCAAACATTTATTGTGAAAAGCAGAAAAATCGTAGAATATATTTATCTCATTTTTGGATGTAATCCCTTTAATAGAAACATTTCAATATTAATCTTTCCAATATGTATACGTTGATACCATGTTGCATCGTTTTTAATTAATTTCTCCTTCAGTTTCGCAGATTATAAATTTTTGCTGTGGAGTCCCTATATCTTCTTCATTATGTACATCACTTGCATAACATTGAACCGCCAACATAACTTTCAATGAATACAACAAGATAATGAATATAATTTATTTCAACTCATAATGAATAATAGGTATCAATACTTAACACAACATCGTTTCATAACTTCCAAAATACGTGATGAAATGACTCCAAATGTTCACAATACTGATAATATCATTAATTTTATTATTCGATTACCCAACTTTAGAAAAAAACGGTACTAACATAGAAAGTTAATCCTCCGAACAAAACGTCACCCTGTGACGACGAATGTTTTCATAATTTTTGAGCTAATAAAGGTACCCGAGATAATTAATCTGAAATTTCTTCTACTCACTCTTTACAAGGTCTAATTTCAGTTGGTAAGCTGATATAGCTTGAAATACCCTTTTCAGTACTTTCTTGGGGAGCTCTCCTACCATGTACTGGACGACAGTGCGAATACAAAGTGCAGATTTCCGTCGTTAGCGAGAGGAGAAGCAGTGGGTTGCTAGTACCGTACACTGAAAAAGTTCGGAGTTCGGAGTTCGTATCTATAATATTTTGAGCTCTGCGTTGTTGAATGAGTGTCAGTCAAAACACCAGGCTGTCTTTACACGGAACACCGCATATATCGTTCAATTAATTTTCAAGTCTCTTCTTCACTGATGTCCTATACTCATATTATTCAAATGAAAATATGATGCTTTCTAATGTTCACATATGATCAAATTGTTAAAAGATTACCTCACGTCTAGCTATAAATCATGTCAGCCCTATCGAACAATTAAAAACATTAATGTATATTTCTTTATCTTGCCCATTTATTTTAAAATAACGTTTTGTGTTCATAACAGAAAATAATTTATTTCACCATGAGTATTTCGTGACCTACATACGAGGAAATGACACTGAATAAATGAATGAATGTAAAAGAGAGGTGAAAACTTCTCTTCGCGGCGTCTCTCCACACCGCTGCAGCACTCCGATCGCCTTCCGGCGATTCTCTAAAATCTGCAACCGGACTCTGCTACTAAATCACCGTGTACGGAAACGTACTGCGTTAATCCAGTGTAAGCTTCTTTCCAAATATAATCTCATGTTGGCGAGGATGGAGAGGAACGGAAAATGGTGACGACATCGTGGTGAAATAGTGGTGGTGTGGGAAGGAACGATGGAAAGCTGCAATGCTGACAAGGATTCAGAATCAATGTGAGATATTTTTGGTACTGATATGGAATGTTGATGCTGTTTATTATAAGTGAGGTTACTGATTGTGCATGATGAGTAGTGGGTAATCAATAATATATGGAAATTATGATGAAAATAACTTTACTTATTGGTTGTTACTTATAGTGTCATGATTTCAATTTCATCTGCGGAATAATTTTTAACCACGACGTTGAAAATTGATGTCACTCATTGAGCAACAAAGTATGAGGTCGATATTCTAGATATCATTGTAACGCGTTAGGAAATATAAGTTTAAAAATATTTTGTTGAAAAAAACACATTGGACATCAAATCAACTCTAGTGTATAATATGCACAAAATAATTTATTTCAGATTGAGGAATATTGCTGAAAATATTGTTACGAAGCTTGGAGTATATTGGAATAACAAAACAATTTTTTACATTTTTACACAATAAATTAAATAATACATTATACACAATGCTTAATGTAAACTTGTGTATGCGATAATGTGATATCTAGAAATTGTCAAAAAACGTACGCAATTTCACCAATCTTTTGTAAAAATCTATAACCTTATAATTTATATGATTAAAAAACTTCTTTGATCCAAGCTAAGCTCTTTATCACAGATTCTTGTGCCCTACGACCTTATAGCACCACGTAGCTTAGGGATATATGTTGTAAATTGCGGGCGCACCGAGGTCGTTGGTATACTTGAATATATTTTTTAAATAAAAAAACTAAAGAAACGTTTTTTCTCCTGTCTGATATTTCAATACATTTTTAGTCAGGAAAATACATACTTTGATACGTGTCCTTTATGCTTATTTTAGCACCAACAGATGATTCAGATATCACCCGCGAATTATGGTTGGTTCTTTCTTCAGACACTTTTTCGTAGGAAACAATGCAGATAATCAGTTGTTGATAAAATTGACTCTCCTTGTGTTGTAATATCTGATTTTCAACATGTATCCTCATTATCTACCATCATCAAACTGAAGAAGAATCAGCAGAAAACTAGAATAGACTTTCTTTGCTGCAAGTTACTGCAACGGTTATATTTATCTTCTTCGTGATACAACAGAATAACGTAAGTAAGCCCTTCCGACTACAAACAAATTGTTAATACTCGGACCACCGAAATGTTTCAATACTTCTTCTGGCCTTGAGGAAAATCGATTTATGAGGTTTTCCGTTATATGTATCTCATTTACACAAATAAATTAAATAAATCAACATAACCCCAAAAGTTATATTTTTCCAGTAGACATTTAAATCATCTTTCTTTACAGATTACATGCTATTACATATTTATACTAACACTATCTTACTCTTTAAAAACTCGTGAAACAAAAAATTATTGGAAATATTTGAATGATAGTTTGTTTTGAATCTTTTTTGTGTATTGTAACTCATGTGGAATGTCTTCATAATTAGCCCGTAACACTTGTTAATAGTTTCATATAAATTTATTGCTTGTTCTCATGTTCTTTCTATTCTCATTCTTCTTTCATTTGCGTAGAATAAGATTCAATATTTTATGTGTGGACCAATTTCAAGAAGATAAGTTGTTGATATTTATTCCCTTCATCAATATTTCAACGTGTAAACCCTCTTAGTGTATTAACAGATCACTTTCATCTTTTCATATTGATTCTAAACGTAAATACATGTTATATCCGTAATCTATCTTTTACTTTCTCATTCTTAAAATATATTACATAACATATTGTCCTATATTGACTGTGTCAGCACCATCATTTCTGTCTCACACACGCTCAATGAATCTCATGCATGAAATAATAAAGTGAAACCACGTGTCATTTATTCCTCGTGTTTCAGCCGCTTTAAGTACTTTTATTTCCACTAGTCTATCTGTAAGTAAAGAGCATGTGATATGTTATAATAATGGATGAATTTGATTTATTCATTAAAGGAATACATATCCAAATAAAATAAAGATCACCCAGTTTTCTTTTGTTTTAATAGTAAATAAGATAAGTGAATGAAACCCAATCGCAATCCAATCAGAAATTCAGGATGAAACGTTCTTTACATCTTGAGATTGATAATGAAATGACCCTGAGAGACACTGAGTTCCTCTCGCCACGGTACGTTCTGAGAGCATCCATTTAAGAGCGAAAGAACGTATTTAACGACGATATACTGTTTATAAAAATCTCGTCAGAAATGAGTGAATGGTTTAATATTTTTAAACCTTCTACTTGCCACATTATTTCATAACTTTTATCACATCCTCAGTTGTTTCATCAATTTTTCTCTTCCATTTTTATCCAACTCGGATCATGTCAAATGCTTCATCTGTCATCTATCCAAGTATTCTTATCACAACGTATAGTCTCGTGTAGCATTGTGGCAGCAATGTTAATCCAGATCTCCCGGCAACGGAAAGTAGTGTTTGCAATTCATTAGCCAGAACGAAGAGTTACCCCATTCAAGGGGAAGAGAGAGAACGAGTACCAGCAGCCAATGGCTCAGAGGATACTGCTTGGCTCCGCGGACACCCTGAGGCTTTCACCCCTTCCTCCCTTCCCATACATTTCTCGACTTACAGGGGAGAAATTTGTAACAGCAAACGAGGCGCTATGTGTACGTTATTAAGTGGAACGTCGACTAGCTAAGCCCACGCGGAAGCCCTGGTCGGGATTTAATGACAACTGGCGCTTGCGTGGAGAAGCAGCCGCGAAGTCACTGTGTGCGTGCGTTACACAGAGTCTCTGGTAGAGAGAAAATGAGAGAAAGGAAAAACGCAACGACTTTAGCACTCTATGGCATGTTGGTAGAAGGATAGAGATGAGTTTGCAAGTGTTAATCATTATTTAACCAATGAAGTAGTTAGAGATTTGTCTGACAAGAATAGAAAAGAGTGTTTAAGAGAAGATAAACTGAACCAGATGTTTCTCATAGTTGTGGGAATGGAATATTATGATTCCTTAGAGTTGAAACTATTAAACATCAAAACATGGTACTTCAAACATTCCCATAATTTGAGGATATCTTGATACCAGATAACTGAATCCAAATAACACTGATATGTGGGCATATCACATTTATGAATAGGCTATCTGTCATCCAAAGAGACAATTGGACTTACGTGTAAAAAATTGATACGTAAAATTAAATGTCTTAAATCAGTGGCGTCCAGATTACAGAGGATTTATTGAGTGGATATTGCTGCAACTCACGAGTACGGTAGCTAGAGTATCCAAGGAGTTAATCGGATTATAGAGAGAATTGCGATCGGATTAGCAGCACGTTGACGAGAGGAAAGTTGGTTGTGACGTGAATCCAAAGGCCATGGTTGCTGGAGGTGTTGAGGTTTGTTGGCAAGGGTGGTAATCGTCCGCGCTGTTCAGAATCAAGTATTCATAGCCCATTAGCATGATAACCGGCAGGGGAGGAGTGAGTGGCGCGAGTAACTGGCGAGAGGAGCGTTGGCCAGAGAGGTCCTTTTAACTCGATTTCCCGGGGGTCGTGTCTCCCCTCAATCACTGGAATGTGTCTCTGTGACAAGGACATTCAGCTGCCGTGGGTGATTGGTTGGTGAGTCACTAAAGGACAAGATCCAACATTGCTCGCATAGCAAAAGAAAAACTACTCGCACGGGGCAAATTGATTCTTGGATTCCTTCACAGGACTCCAATATGAACGGGTTTGCAATTACGAAAATAGTTGGAGATTATAGTTCTGGAACTAGACCCACAGGAAGTCAATGGCCCAGACGATAGAGTGCAGTGGTCAAATGGTGTTGTACAGTCATGATTGTGGAATATTTACTCATGCACCAATTGAAACTGGTTCCCAGGTCAATTCAACCGAATTTAATTCTGGAAACAAATGTGACAGACTGGAAAAATTTCTGTAAACCCCGTGATCACTTAGGACACACAATGATTAAAGACGCCCAATTATACATTGATGGTATCGAAGTTTATGCTTTCTGTAATTCGATATTGTTCGATTCAACTATTACCAATACTTTGGTGGTATCGATATATTTTTGATAATATCAATTCTTTTAAAGCAGTATAAAAAATTAATTTGAACATTATAATACCTAAGGAAATAAATGGCGTGATCTTTAGTAACTGATTGATATATTGACACACATTCATCAACACCGACTTGAAGTTGAAGTGATTTTTTAATTGGGACTTTAGGAATCGCCAACATCATGGTCATTAGAGCCCTTACTTGAAGTTAAAATTAGAAAAAAACTTGAAAAGGCAGTTATGTAATACAGACCCCACGCTGAAAGACACATTTTTTCAAAACAAAATTTTACGGGAATAAATTAGAGTGAAACATTTTTCTCCGAATTTTCACTATATTTACTGTATTTTGCAAAATGGTATAGGTATCAACTAGATTTTTATATGAAAATGTTTTTTATAGATTTATAGGAGTAGAAAATACTTAATAAAAAGTTTTTAGATATTACTCTTTGATGGGTGAAAAGATGAAAACAATGTGGGTGCAACCAAGAAGGTATCTACTTGAAGAAAAGATCTTCAAGTAGATAATAATGCGTTCAGGTGTGTCCTGGTGCTGGCTGAAGGAGAAAAAAGGTTGGCTTGCTTGCCGGCTGATGATAGTACTAAGGCGAAGTGGAGTTGCCTCTCCAGACGAGGTTGTAAGAGCAAATGAAAGAAAAACCTTGTTCAAAAACGTATCTTTGTGTGCTCCGGGCTGCTTGGTCGATTGTGCAATCGATTGCGTGACGTCACAGCTAGACCATCTGTCGATAGTTTATCCAGATCGATGACGTGAATATTACGTAATATTACGGAGTTTCTTGATCTCGTTCAGACGAGGGAGTGCAGCATCGTGGTTTACAAATATTATTGATAGAAGAGCTTGTGATTAATGAAGTCAGTTATGTTACGTCCAATCATTTCATCTCTTCTTCTTTTTTTTTTAACACAATGGCGTAGTATTTGAATAGACCTATGAGGTTGGAAGAAATTTTCCACAGAAGTCCAACAGTTGAGATATGTCACTCATTGTGCACAAAGAGTATGTGATTCATAGATGATTAAGTTGAAATTAAAATTTTAAAAAATAGCCTTGACAGTATAAAGTTTTTTATTATTATTTATTATCACTTATTAATTTTCTTTTTCCACCACTGATATAAGTTACCTGCCAAATAATCGAATTCGTTTAATATTTCTGTTTTTAATTACTGTTGCAGTTCATTGAGAGTGGATACTAGGGTATTGTATGCACAGTCCACGGCACATTTTAGGCCCTAAATCCCGCCACAGATATTGTATATTTTATGTTAAAATAAAGCCCTTTTAAATTGAATTGAATTGAATTGGTTTGATTTGTCTTGTTCACATGAATATTTTAACATTATTCGATTGTTACACGTGATAATTCAAGAAATTCTATACCCGCAAATTCTTCGGTTACCGCCTAGTTGCAACGCGTACTAGAAATGTTGGGCGCCAGAGGGAATATTAATACATATACACAGAAATAAAACATTGTACACAGAACTAAAACGAAAATACCCAAACAATAATATAAATAAAACAAACAAAAAACGACAATGGAAATTCAAATATACAAACAGAGAATATACTAAATGTACTCCACAAGCAATTACACAAGAATCTGACTCTCGATTGCCTCTGAGCACAATAGTTCTGATACTCGCAATCACAACAATATGATCTAACCGACTGATATCTATAACTTCCATGGATCATATGATCATCTCTTTACCTAGTCAACGCGTAACCTATAAGTATCTTTGCTCTCCTAGTAGCTCCAGGAGCGGCATTACCATCTCCAGGTAATTTCTAGAATGTTTGCAGCATTTCACGCGTTCTTGTTATGTGAATTTAAAGAGTCAAAAATATAGTAATTAAAATGATATACCTTTTCTTACACCTTCCCATTTCTAAAGGATATATAGAGTATTTTTGTAGTTCGCTTTATATCTTAATGTTCTTAATCATTCATATCCAAGGATGTTGTGGAACATGAGTGCGTGAGTGACGCTTTCACACTGCTTTGTTCGTGGGCTGTATCAAGCTACGTAATGCTATATTGGTTTGAAAAGCGATAGCAAGTCACAAATACAATCACAGCTGACCAAATTCTTTTCAGTCTGTCGTATAGATATAGTACAGTTGCCATCAAGATAAAATGATATCTGTAAGTACACTACGTTCTTTGTTCAATGAACATATATTGAAATTCAGTCTACTGGATACTGCACGAATACCAAAACAACTTATTTTTTCCCCAATTTCTTCAAAAGAACCATAATTTTTACTTTAACATAACAAATATGTAACATACGAAATAACACTAAGAAGAATGACACATTTTCAATGTGGTGTGGTATTGTATTATTTTGTGTTAAATGCATTGCAACAACAGTATGACTATTTTATAATGTTTCTGTCACTCTTATTAGAATAATTTCGTTAGAAAAACAGAATTAGAACTAAAAAGATATTACACATTTGAACTAGGACCTTATCCACCCTCCTTATTTGATGGAGGAATAATGATAGAATCTGTTCTGGAGATGTTTACAAAAACAACATGTACATATCACTCCACCAAATATAGAAAGTGATCAGTAGGTTGCTGAAGGATGGTTTCTTCATCGCCGAGTATCATGGGAGTTTATAGTAAAGTTTTCAATTATCAATAACTGTAAAAATATATTTTGGGTCACCATCTATTGTCATGTTTGATGACGATCCATATAAGCCAACCGAAAGAGGCACAAAATTCGTGGAGCGTTTCGTAGGAGCAACAAGGTTAACATAAAATTTAAATGAAACAATGTTGCTGCTAATGTCTAACGAAACATTTCTTTCAAGTGAAAGCAATAAAAACACCTCTTTTTGATTGGCAAACTAGTTGAAAACAATATCTCCGTCGTACGAGTTGAAGAGAATGCTGACACAACTATCAGTAAGGTCATCGCCAATAAGACTATCGTCGATAAGGAACCTTTCACTCAGTGCTGTGCTAGTGGGAAATGTCATAGGCCTCCTAGTGCTCCTTTCCGCCCCCAATGGTGAATTATCTTTTTTGTTGAAAACTGGAAAAGGCAAGTTACAGGTCGAATTCTATTCCCCATATCATTTTAAAATGTCAAAAAATTAAACATGATATCATATTTCTACAAACCTTCGAAACCTAAAACACAGTATTATTGTTTATAAAATACCACAATAAAAGTAGAGTCAAAAGTAAAAATGTGCTATTTTTGTTAATAATAAAAAATGTCATGTTTTTAAACGTGCGTAAAATTTTAACCTATTGATGGAATTGCAAATGTAAAACTCCCATTCGACAACGCAAAATTTATTAAACTTTAATTTATGTAAGAGTATTTTTTCTTATAAAACGCGACATTTGTGAGTTATCTGCAAAAAAGTGGAAAAAGTCGGAAAAAAATCCGAAGTTTTTGAGTCTGCCCCATTGGGAAGATTTATTGGGAAGATAGATGTTCTCGTTTGAAAGGAGGATGCATAAGAGTGGAAATCGACGATGGAAACATTCAAATCGACGATGATCTAACTACGCCACACTGCGCTAATTGCTGCTGTCGCTCCAACCCCATCGCTGATTAACATGCGCTAATTAATATAGCGTTGGTGGCGCACGCAGGGTGACCATGTGACAGGTTGCTGGAGAAGGGGATGCGGTGGAGTGTCTGGAGTTATCGTATGCCACTTCTTCCTTTCTTTCTTGCCTTTAATGATGCAGCCGAATAAAAGCTTTTCGTTCCAAAATGTGACGTCAGTTCATCAATGTTTACGGATGGTGGAAGACGGAGATAGATAACTGCTCCCCCCATCCTCTCCCATAGGAGTTATGCTCCACTCTCTCCAAGGAATTCCATAAAATAATACTTCATCCTCACTCGTAGGTATTCTCTTTATTAGTAATTTCTGTTTTCTAAATCAAATTTTATCAGTTCAAATGTAAGCAATATTATATTCTCATCTTTCACTTATTTGAAAAACACGTCCGTGGAATATATTGTGAAATATACTTGTCTCGCTGCCTTGGCACGATGTTATTGGATATATATTATTATATTAGACTTTACAAATATTTTCTTTCCAAATTATGATTGCACTAACAATGATCACAGGTGATAGTAAATGTAGAATCAGGAGAAACCAAAGTATTTATTTATCGACTCATTGTCGAAAGACAACATTTATAATAATACAAATAGTGGTGCAAAATGCACATACTTTGTCATCCACAATTGTAAGTCTTACTTATAATACGACTAATGAAACTCACCATGAAATATATATTCTGTATCTTCACAATCATGTAGTGTCATCATATCGTCATAATATAAGTCTCTCCACATGTAGAAATTTCGAGTCGTACCGACGACGTCAAAGTCGTGGTGACGTCAAAAAACAACGTCGTGAAGAAGTTGCCAACGCGTACGCTTGTAACGATTCAATGTCGAAGAACGGTGTCTTCACAACGTCGCACAAAAACGTTTATTCGACACCGAGTAGCGACGCCATGACAACGTCGTGAACCCGTACGCATGTAACGTCGATTCGACGACCCAAGAAAACGTTTTTTCAGTGTTGTCAACGCATCTATACACGATTTTCTTGACAATGTTGAATTATCATTTTTAATACAACTTCTATGGATATTATCCATTGTCTTACCTTGTTGAATCATATTTTAGGGGCATGTTACACGCATTCCTATAAGCTCGTTGTTGTGGTTGTTTTACAACCGCCATTTTCAGTTAGCAGACTGCGGCGTGCACCCGGGTTCCTTGTATCTCAGAGCGGAGACGCTATCATTGAGCTACTGCAACATGATCGTATAAACTATGTTTCTTATCCTTTTGCACTGCTCGGTCGTACTATTGATAACATGAATAGTAAATACGTAAAATAGTAATCTCCGTAAACACGTAAAAAAAGTAAAAGCTAGGATGTTCTCGGCAAAACTAATTCTCGGCGAAAAATGAACCCAAGTAGAGTTCCAGCTTCCAGTAAAAGATGGAACGTTGAAATTGCAAATGTGGTGCCTCCCAGTGGCGGAACTATAGAGGAGGGCGGTTAAGGGGGCTATAGTCCTCCCACCATTGGACCTGAACTATTGGCAGATAACTGAAGTTGATAAATGACATACTTTATAACAGTGTTACCAGATTAATAATTGTTATTTATTCAATTGTTATTAGTTGTAATTTTTATTAATAATACTGTATTAATAAAATAAATAATACCATACTAATGAAATTAATAACACTATATTAATAACTTAAATAAACAATTTTTACTGTTATTAATAACACCAGATTGTTAATTATTTATGTAATAAATTTATTTAAAGGAAATATTTATAAAATTTGTTTTGTAAAACCATATGAAAAATGCTCTCCGGTTAACCCCCACCCCTTGATTCCGGTCTAGAACAACTACTGGTTCCGCTTATAGGGTTGCAATCAAAGAGAAATGGGCCACATTAACCGGAGTAGAGACCCATGTGCAATTATTATTAGGTTTCTTTCTCAGTAGAAACTGGAAACATTCACCCACTCCATAGATGGTATTGGGATTGGGTTTTATCGATACACAAAGGAAATTCATCCTGACCTGTACGATGTAATTAATTAATTCAAAAAATTTCGAAGGATGTGACATGTCTGCAGGAGGACAGTTTTTTGTACAACCTTCATAATATTCTTCTCGAGTCCTAGCTTTCCCAAATGATTCTGAAACCTCTTCGATAAAATACCTTCGACAGATATCATTATGGGGATAATTTCAACCTTGCCTAACTTCCATATATTCTTGATCTCAATTGCTAGGTCCTCGTATTTCCTATCTTTTTCTTGACTCAGTTGAAGTAATGTTGTGAGTCAGCGGAACAGCAATATCAATTATGGTGTCTGTCTTATTTTCTTTATCAATATGAAGGATATCTGGGCGATCCACAGTCTTGTCTGTAAGCACAGGTCTATCCCAATAGAGTACGTGCTTCTGATCTTCAAGTACTGCTGGCGGTTGGTATTTATAATATGGTGGTGTTACATCCCATTTTAATAATTTATAATCCTTTGCAAGTTGTTGATGGATTAGCTTGACTACTTGGTTATGCCTGCTTAAGTAAGAATTTTCTGCGAGAGATGAGCAACCAGCCATTATATGTTCAATGGATTCACCAGGCCTTCCGCACTTCCTACATGAATCAGAAACATCGAGTTTGAGGATATGTTTCTCATAATTTCTTGTCCTCATCACACTTTCTTGAATGACCATTATAAACCATTCTGATTCAGGGCAAAGGTGTCCATCCTTGATCCATTGCAGTGACGTAGTCCTATCTACATCAACAGTTTTCAACAACTTTGGAAACTTTCCATGTAGTGCCGTTACTTCCCATTTCTTCTTTCCATCTTCTTTCGTACTCATAGGTTCACATTGCTGATTAGTAACAACCCACGTCCTATGTAACAACCCACGTCCACCCTCCTTTCGGGGCAAGTACAGCCTAATGGTAGAAGAGTTTGGGTGAATTATAATAATAATAATTATTATTATTATAACTGAGTCGTTTCAACGTCATACAACGGAGTCGTGGCAACGTCGTATAACGTAGTCATCTCAACGTTGATCTTCAACTCGATCTCGACGTGGAAACAACGTAGTTTATTATCGTTGTCTCAACGCCGCATAACAGCGTTGTCTCGACTTCAGATACTAGGAAATACGACGTAGGGACGGCATCGTTTATTTGACGTCGTCCTTCGACTCGACGTCGAAAGTCGGCTCAACGTTGGTGATTTCTAACTAATTTCACCAAACACAATTAGTGCAGGGATGTTAAATACTCACAGACGCGATCTAAGAAAAAGTGATTGAAAATGTGATACAAATCGAATTCTATAGTTATAACTTTTCGAGAAGTTACAGGGATATAAAGCAATGCAATGTAAATATTTTTTCTAGACATATTCATCTCCATCCGAAAAACTATCGCTTCATCTAAATCAATATATTCATATAAAACCCAATATTATATATACGTGTAAATTCTCCTTTCATTAAGGTGCAATGAGCACATTGCATGTCTTCAATACCAACTTTGTTGGCCACAGAAAATTCGCAATATTTAATCCATGTGCCATTGACGTAGGTATTCTAAAAAAATGTTTTCCTACAACAGAAACGCTCAAAATGGATATTTCCGTCAAAATCTCACAATCCACATTTTTTACGATTACATATACTACGTATAAAAATATATAAATACGTATATAAAATACCGATAGCCGGAGCGGTAAAGCATGAGTTCGAACCTCCACTCTATACTAGTGTCAGTTTGGTAATCCTTGTTAATTGGCAACCCAACATCTCTTCGCAATTCTCTGACCCTGCGCACGGTCTGAACTTTAGTTTAAGACATTTAATAACTAAAAATAAATATATAATAAAAGAATATCACAGTCATTAAAATTTTCTTTCTGTAATGCTACAAATCCAAATGGAGAATCTCTCGTATTGAGTACATGCAAATATGGCCTTGGCGACGCTTGTTTCCGTTGAGCTGCTTAGTTTAGTTGTTGCATCTGCTAATGAAGTCCATTCGATTTGTAGGAATCCATGCAACTGAGACGGTGGTTGTGGATACCCTTCCCTAATCATCCCGTTCCCTACTTCTCCTTCCCACTCACTCTCGCACAATCCCAACTCTGAGCCATCACGCACCAACGCCCTCGATCCGTTTCCCTTTGGTGGCGGTTTCCACCTCCTTCCTTCTTGTTCTCCAACTCATCGCATTACACAGCTACGTAACGACTTATATCGGATCGCGTTAGCTCTCTTTCATTTATCATCTGCTATATTTCGTCAAAATTCGTTTGGCATCATCATTCAAATTAATTGTATTATTTTGTGTTAATCTCATATTTAAATTACAACCGGACTTCATAATTGACTCCATTTCACAGTATAAAATATAGTTTTACCTTACTCCATAAACGTCAATATTCAATCCATAAGTCAACAGTTCTATCATTCTGATATTTGGAAAAATGTCGAAGTAATTATTTATTATTATACGTCTGTTATGTCCGTTTTGAACGTTCATGAAAATTGAATATTATGGAAGTTGTAAATCACATTAAAATGAAAGAAAAAGATTATTATAAATAAAGTGTATCTATTGTTGCTTGCATGGCTTGTTTTTTCTTAAATTACGCCGTCGTCAGGAGATAAATCCACGTCGAAACGTAGTGAACTCTTCACAAAAAATAAAAACATTTTTCGTCCATAAAAAGCCAGAAGTTTGTAATTATTTGTAAGTAATTTAATTATATTACGTAATGGACATTAATAGTAGTACGGATAATTTAATTCTAGATATTAAAAAATATCAGCATGTTATTGGTTAATGTAGTTTGATTTATTATTCCCCTCATTGCCTTATAAAAAGGAGTTATGTAGTTATCATTACCTTCTTTATTTCATTGTCATGACACTTCCGTTTCATTCCTAACCATTATTTACATAAGAAGAATGACCATCACATCTATTATCATGCAAATACCATTGTTCATCTTCTCTACATCTTCATTCGTATACCGATCTGGGTTTCATCATGCTATCGACCGTCCTTTCTCACTGCTGTGTCTTCGCCGCTCAGAGCGAAAGCATCACCATCCTTCGTCACCGCAGCAGTTGTCCTCTAGGCGTCCTTGTGACCCTTGGGGCTGTCGCACCCACCACGACCCCCGAGGACACAGAGCGAATTTAAAATGCTAATTTCCCATGCTAATCACTAGAATAAATCCTTGGAGGGTCGACCACGTCAGAGCGGTTAGCACTGCCTACTTGATCCCTACCCTGCACCACAACACTGCTTGACAAAAACAATGATTTTCATCTTTAGTTGAATGGGATGATTCGAGGTTGTAATACTTCGCTGATAGTTATTTATCCCGTACGTTAATAAGTAAATAATCAAATACGCCAAACGGAACACTACCACTCAGTTCTTAATTTTAGGTGAATTCTCAACGAAAGGTCTTTTAAAAAATACCATAATTTAAATTAATATAATATCTTCTCTCATAAAATGCATTCTGGTGAAATTCTTTTAAAAGTTAAATTCAATTGTTATAACATGTATATTATATGCGCGACTCCTTAATATTTTCAAGGAATTCACCCTGGCCCGGGTATTTCTCCAGTCTTCCTTCGAGTAAAGGCATATTTTTTTATTCAGGTTCTGTAGGCCTGGAGGTGGCGTCTATTGAAATAATAAATCTCGAATTTAGAGTTTTTTTAAATAGTTATGATTTATAAACAATACTTTCTGAGTCATCTATAGTTTATAATAATATGTATTTGCGAGATAACGTTTTTGTGTTTTACCAAATATAAATTTGTTTATATTCTCCTAATATTATA
Organism: Laupala kohalensis; assembly: GCA_002313205.1. Lineage (NCBI taxonomy): Eukaryota > Metazoa > Arthropoda > Insecta > Orthoptera > Trigonidiidae > Laupala > Laupala kohalensis. Next base: position 73,320 of record NNCF01126228.1, on the reverse strand, counting down.
ACACGTACCGAACTACTTTTATTCTTATCGTAGGAGTGTGCAGGAATGTTAAATCCACCTCTGCCTTGGGGTCCTTGATCGGATGTTGCCGTGCTTGCTTTCGGATTGTTGTTCGGATCAGTTGATTACCCTCCACGTGGTCATACGTAGTTTGTAACTGCTTTTTCGACAATATATTTATTATTATAACGAAATAAATTCTACTAACTTACCGTACAATACTATCTTGCTTATCTTCACCTCTCTCTATTACCGAACATACTGCTTAACTCTCTAACTTGCCCGCGGTATTTAAGCTTACACACATTATTGTCACATTCGTGCCACAAACTGAGTGCAAAAGCAACCTATTATGTCTCTAAATTACTGAAGTCTAATTATATGTTGAATGAAAATGGGAGACGGTACCGAGATTCGAACTCGGGACCTTGAGCTTAGCGCGCTCATGCGCTTACCAACTGCGCCATCCCGCCGGGTCTGTCTTCCATTTCCATTCAACATAACGTAATGAATCTGTTACCTGGCGGTGATGAGATTTTTACTAAAATTTATAAAATTTCGTACCACACTACTAAAAAAATCGTAAAATAAATAAGTACATTTACAAAACTTATTATACTTCTTACAAAACAGAATATCATAAAATATGTTATTAAAGAAATACAAAACTTACTATTACAACGTAATTAACATATTTGTCAAATTTTTGGAAAAAATATTTTGCAAAGTTTCAAGACTAGAATTGAAATTTCCTAAACATTTGTATTTATTGACAATAATACATTAACTGTTGGGAGCAATATGCCAAAAATAAAGAAAATATCATGGAAAATCTCCTAATCTTTTAATAGATTGTGCAGAGACGATAAGAAACGATGACGTTAATATTTACGGAAACCTGTTTCTCTTCTCTCATGATGGGTCGTGCCAGAATATTCGTATTTATGGAGTATAAATCCCAACGCTTGTCATCCTGAAAACCCAACATCAGCGTGAGAAGATCATTTATAATGCATGACCTTTAGAAGCCACGACTGGTTTCTGCACCGCTTACTGTCTTGAGGAATTTGAGCCGCCACAAAACAATCCTGAAAATACACTGTCCTGGCTCCGAGGTGGTTCAAAATAAAGAATTACGTCCATGAAAATAGCGGATAGGGTGAGCATTATATGAGTAACTTCACAATACGTTTGGTTTTAATTTGTTTTTCAGAACTAGAATAATAGTTAAAACTTAAGTACAACCCTTATACTCATAATGGAAGAAGTAATGCATTTTCTTACAATCAGTTAAATACTAGGTTTACTCGATATTATTTCAAAGCGGGCAACAGTTGACAAACTTCTCTCAATACTCAATTTATTGCTGATGTTGGCTGCTATCCATCCTTCTAAGTATTATGTAATTGACTTGCTGAGTACCCACTACCTGCTAACGTGAAATAATTATTGATTTTTATTTAAAAATTCTTTCTAAATTGCCATTGATTGGCAGCAAGGAAACCTCCAAATCGAATTGCTGTCTACCGCTATGTTACACTTGAACCATTCTCAAGTTTGGAAATAATTTCGGTTTGTGAGTTACCAAGGCAACAAAATTAGATCGCACACTTATTTGTACATACACGTATGAAACGATATCATCACGAAACGTGGAGTATATAATCCTAAAGAAAAGTAAAGATTTGAAGAGTTTTCATAAGGTAATTTTGAATGATCATTTAATACAGTTAAGTACAAACCTCAAAAGAAAAATTAGAAAGTATCATTTTTGTGTTGGCAAAATTACACCATATGTGATCGCTGCAAAATATTGATATAAAGACAGAAATAACATAAACCTTAGAATAGGCATTCTAAATTAAACATCTCTTAAATACCGTTTCGCAGGATCAGCGTGTCACTTCACAAATTTGGGAATTACATTTTACATTTATTTCTGTCACTTGCTGACATGCTCATACCCAATACTGCCAGACACATGCTGCGTCTCCTTGAATAACTTTTGACACTTCAATTTTGTTTTCATTTTCATCTCATTCAACCTATCATTTTGAAACGGTAGGACCAATCTTTTCTCCTTAGCGAAAAATCAATAGATTTGATACAGTTTTAAAAACAGGACTATATATTTGCAGTACTGAAACATATTCAATGTTTCTGTCTATATGTGTAAAAATATTCATTTCAGTAAATTGTCTTCGTACAGAATTTATCACTTGTAAATTTATAATCGTCAAATCGCAAATTTGTTTTCGTCAAATCGCGAAATAGAATGCTGTATTTCCACACGTCTAAATTTCAAGAGTTTCAGTCACACATTGATTTAGTTGTAAATAAATGTTTGTAATTCTTTAAGAATTAAAAAATGGTTAAAATGTTAATTTTAGTTTGCAGTTATTGTTCTTGCTTGAAAAACGTTTCATATGTCGACTTGTTTAGTCTACATAACTTTTCCTTTCAGTCATACTTTTGAATTAAAAACTGCTTAGGACGTTGAACACGAGCTGGAAAAAACACATTATTTTCCCTCTGATTATATTTTTTTAAGATTTATATTGAACTGAAACAATGAAGCCTTACGTGAAGCTTGATATAAAGCTAATATGGGCCACGCAGTATTGCACGTGTTGTGGTTCGATTCTCTCTCCTTCTGTTGGAGTATCTTTAATTTTTTAAACTGTAAACTGCATTTCCAATACAGCATATATTTAATATTGTTGCACTGCTCAAGTTTCTTCGTCGTAAATATAATTATTCCAATATTTTACCATTTGTTTCGTGATCTTTTTGTAGTTATTCATTACAATCTAACATAATATTGCCTTAGTTATTGTCGAATTAATTTACCTGCAGTTGTCATCCTAAATTATTTCTGTCATTTTAGTTGTCGGTTTGTTTATTTACTTATTTAAAANAAGTTTTCGTCGTCATAATTTCATAGAATTATTACATCATTTTACAATTCGATTTTCTTGATTCTTTCGTATTCATTTACATTTTAACACAATATACGGTAGTTATTGTCGAATTAATTAGTCTCCAGTGGTCGCCCTAAATAATTATTTCAATCATTTTTGTCGTCGGTTTGTTTGTATATTTAATTTATTTATTATCTCATTTGTAACTTCCGTAGTAATAAATATATTATTATACTAGCATCCTTCATTCAGTGTTAGTTGTCAGTTTTCGTGTATTCTCATTTGCTTTTGTCGTGAAGTTGCTAACTTTCTCACAACAATGGACACTATCGCATTCCTCAACTCATTCAAAGCTGATCTTCAGAAGGCGTACAATGACTTGGTACAATATATTGACACACGAATCGTGCGCTGGAAGAGGTCAATAAGAAAACGATCGGCGGTTGGACTACAGTTAGGAATTCTCGCCGTCCTTTCAACTGCTACAACCCGGTTAGACCAACGACTCATGCACCACCCTAACACTTCACTCAGAATAGGTTTAGTGTGTAATATGACATCTCCCTGTTGCTCGTTTCATCTCCCTTACCTACTCGTTTCATCCCCTCCCGTCCAGTACCCAGACCTGTTCGCACACCACGCACTGGTAAGCACAGCCGCCCAAAACCACGTAAAGTAGTGCTATCCAGAGATGATACCAACACTTCCACGCAGAAATCAAACGTGCTCATACTAGCTGATTCGCACAGTCGTCAGATGTCCTCCGTATTGCGTGGATTTCTTCCTATCTAGTTCTCAGTCTCCGGTTTCTTTAAGCCAAACACTCGTTTGGCTGAAGTTATTCGAGAACTGGACACTTACACTAAAAAACTCACAGACCGGGACACAGTAATCATCATAAGTGGGCAGAACGATATTAACTTGGG